>PVJD01004550.1:38027-134045 GCA_004026545.1 Mormoops blainvillei
ACTTTCTTGGTAAAATTCTTACATGAATTGGTCACCTGCTTGTGTGAGAGTGTGGAAGTCAGTGCTGCTACTCTTTGTCCTGCCATATGGAGTCACCAGAAAGCAGGACCCAGGGGACTTAGAAAAGGGAATGAGGTTGGACAGCAGTGGGGAACCACCAAGTTATTTCAGGCCGGACTATAGCAACCGGGAAAGGAAAGCTCCAAATGCAATCAATTGACCTAATCCCTCCTCACAATGAAGTTTCAAAATCAGTAAAGATACTCCCCACTTTTGGGCACTTACACCAAAGACATAAATGTATCTTTAACAGTGAACTTCTGTATTGAGTCGTATTTCCTTTTATTCCACAAGCATGTTTTACGTGCTGGGCTTTCTGTTGGGTGCTATACAAAGATTAAAAAGTCATCAATTCTAACCCACACAATGCCCTCATTAAACATTGTTGAGTGACTCAGCCAATGAATGCACGAATGAAGGACTAAACTTACAAGCAATTAAGGGAGAAAACACAGGTAAGTGGGTGAACTGTACAAAATACAGTGGTGTGAGTCACCAGTCTACCCTAGGCCTTGGGAAAGGCCTAAGACTTGAAGTAACAATTGAATGGCTAATGGTCAGATAAATAAGGGAGGAGCAAAGAGGTCCTTAATGTAGGCAAGTGAAGGAGCCCAGCGTGAGCAAAGGCCGAGGGCAAAGGTCAGCCAACTGTGTAGCCCATGGACCAAATTGAGCCTACCACTAGTTTTTGTAAATAAAGTTTTATTTTAACACAGCCATGCCCATTCATTTACATTTCATCTATGTTTTATGTTTTCTTTCATGCTGCAACAGCATCACTGAGTAGCTGTAACAGACAATAAGAATCACAAAATCTAAAATATTTGCTATGTATTTAGAGACCTGTAGAAATGTCCCGATTGCTGGAACTTGGTCCTAAAAGGGGCTCAGTGAGAGATAAGACAGAAAGGTGAGCAGGGACCAAATCCTAAAGCTTCTTCTACACCATATTAAGAAATTTGGTATTGATCCTTTTGGAAATAGACAATAAGAGCAGTTTTGCATTTAGAAATGCCCCTCGGGTGTCAGGTTGGACAGGAGAGATGTAAGATTGCTGCGGGAGACCAGCACTCCAATCCTCACATCTCTGACAAAGGCCTTGATTCGAAGAGTTTAATGTTGGTCATTGTGCATCTTGCTATATGTTTGGGAAATAGAACCTGGTACACAGAGACAATCAATGTTTATTGAATAAAGGAATTAAGGAAGGAATAAAGACAATGTTTTAATAGCATCATTATTAAAAGGTTTCCTGAACAGGCTACCTCTGCTATGAAACAACTAGACCAGCTCGCTCCTGGTCTCCAGTTTCCCACTAATACACACTGAGAGCCAGGTGTGAGGAGGTCAATAGTGAAACACAAGCCAGAGAGAAATTCCTTCCCTCCATGTCAGTGCCATCATCATCAAATACCAGCCACTGGCCAACCCTGTGTTTATTCCATGCCCTGTGGCCTAATGGGAGGGGACGGGGCAAGAAGCAGCCCGGCAATAACTGTCATAAAAATAAGAACACCACGTGGCTCCACCAGGCATCTTTCATTGGAAGATCTCGAATCATTTTTTTTTCTTTTGTGTAGCTATTATTTCCATTTTATTTCCACTAAAGGAAAAGCCAAACAATAGAGAGAGGCTGTGATTTGCCCAAGGTCACTGAGAAAAGCAGTTTTTCCAAGATGAGAAAGATTTCAAGACATGTAAACAGCAGCTTCCTTCCCAGCCTAAAATGGACCAGGTGCATGACTCACTCAGAAACACAGCATTCTCTGAGCTCAGTGTCTCTCAAGAATGAGTCATGATAAGGGAAACTAGGGCTTGAGGATCTGTGTCACAGGCATGTTTTTAGTAGTCACACATTATCCCTACCTGTCGAATGTCAACACCTATCACCAAACTCCACCATCGGTGAAGAAGAGCCACTTGGAAGGTCCAGCTTATGGAAGTGGAAGGATCTGGCATAGGAACATCTGTCTGTCCTTTCTGCCACTACCTGTGTAGCCCAGGTCTCCCCGTTCCTTTACTCATCAGAAGCCTGTGCCTGGGGTGGTTGCAGGTTCCCATCGGTCTTTAATGATCCTGGTATTCACCGGTGTGATTACTAACAAATCCCCCTTTTATTCTAAAAATGCCCCAGTTTGGATCATAAATTAATTGTATGATCACTCTAGCTCTGACAAATCAAGAGGCTTCTACATCCAATCCAAAGGCCTCTCTCTAATCCTGATTATTCTATCTCAGCCACTTCCATTTCTTAGATCCAGAATCTTGAACTCACAATAGACCTATCAGTTCAGAGATCTCCTCTGATTGGTAATCTAATCTCTGCACATATGCTTCTGGAACTAGAGTTTACTACACAACCCATATAACAGTTAATTACTGACAGTTAGAAAATCACTTTCTTACTGTATGCCACAACCTGCCTTTCCATATCTCTTATATGTTGATCTTCATTCTAGTCTCAAGAAGCTGACAAATCAATCCTCCTTTCTTTTCCATAGGAGAGCCCCCAAAAGACTTCTTTCTCCATCCCAAACATCCGCAAGTATCAGGTACAAGTTCTGGCAGAGCTTTCAGAAATGTGACTTCAAAGTCAGACATACCTAGATTCAGGTCTGAGCTCTGTCACTCACTAGCTAGGTGGCCTTTGCCAAATGACTTAAAATCTCTAATTTCACTTTCCTTGTCTATAAATTTTGGACAAATATTATTTATATGAGCTAGGCACTACTAGTTACCTAACGAATATCCCCCCCCACCCCTTCCTTTCTTCCTAACTGCTTAAACACTCTTGGATTACCAAACTCCCTTGCAGCTAGAGGTCAGCATGCAACACAGTTCTGGACAATGAGCTGCAACTGAAGGTACCAACTGGAGTTTCTGAGAAAGCTTATGAAAGGGGACACATTCACTTGCTTTCACCTGTTTAGTTTTTGTCATTTAGGCTCTGCTCTGCTGTCTTTTTGACTAACAACCAGTTGTGACACATGAAGTAGAATGGCCATGTTGCAGGCATGAGGAAGAAAACCCCAGAGAAGGAACCTGGGTTCTTGATAGCATCATGGGGCCCCCATAGTGCCCCTAAAATACTTGCTACTAGACTTCTTATTCCATGAGAAAAATAAATCCCTCATTTGATTAAGCCTTTGAAGCAGGATTTCTGCTACTTGCAGTCAAACAAATACAAAATAACACACACTTCAGTGGGTTTTTGTACATATAAAATGAACTTACTACATTGCCCAGCACATAGTGAAAACACAGTGATTGGTTTAAGATTATCATTATCACGATTATTACCATTATTAGTCACTGCCTTGGGCCTTAGAGACGGGGTAAGAACACGTGGCTCTGGCAATCCTGCAGACTTCCAAATAGCACTAGTACAAACAACACGATCTCTCAAGCGAGTGGAAAAGTCAGTTGCAAATGTTTGGACAAGAGATGCCTCTGTTAACAGCTCAAGAAGCCAGTTCTTCAAAGTACCCGTCAGATCCCAGGAGCTCAGATGAAATGAAATCCCACCTGGAGGCAAGCTCTTTCTGTCTTGTAGGCCCCGCCTGGCTTCCTCTGTGGATGGGGCAGGGAGTCCATCCATGGTATATAGTGTGCCTCCTCAAGGTTCAAGTTTCTCTACATGGCAAGCAAGCACCATGCTAAGAATGTCGTTATTTCCCACAAACACAGTTTCTGCTGAGAAGTCGAAGCCATAACTAAAACCAGCTGACCGCAGGGGCACATGTCTAGATGCAGCACTGGGAAACGTGACTGGCGTTCGACGACCTAACCGAACCTGCCGCCGGGATCAGGTACAGATGCGACTGGCCAGGCATTCTTACATGGAGCCCACCAAGCCATAGATTCATCGAGCCCCACACACCCTCAGTCCAAGTCTTTAGGCACAGAGAACGGAGCAGTGAAAAAAATAAACAAAACAACCACCTGTGGGTCTCGGATTCAAACAGGCCGAGGGTTCAAATCCCAGAGAGTCATTTACAAGCTGGGTAACTTTGGGTAATTTTCCCTCTCTGAGCTGCAGCTGTCACATTTGTTAAGGGGGGATTGGAATGTTCATTTCACAGGGTTGCAGGGAATCGAAGGAGACAGTGTGTAACAGCCTGGCACAGAGTTATCATTACTTTCCTTTCCTTCCCTGTCTGTACGACAGCCTGGGTTGACTTGCTATATTCTCCCCAAGCCCAAGGACGGGACCCAGTTCAGGTCACCGCCACTGAGTGCAGCTCGCTGCTTTCTGCCCTGTGCGTCATCATCTAAACTTTCGGGCCGCAATGGGAGAGCCAAATTCTTCCCCGAAGCTGAAGTCATAAAGCAGAAAAAGACAAAGATCTGCTTTCAGAGAGCAGGTTTGGTTGGCTGTGAACAAAGCCATCTCTCTGTGGCCAACCTGTCCAGGGGTATGGGAGTCCCCAGGAAACCCAGCAGGCCCTACCACCCACCACTGCCATATGTTAGACCTGGACAAAGAGCTGAGGAGTCAGGAGCTACGTCATCTAGTCTCTCTGTCCTCTGGACACGGCACGCTCAGGCCCCACAGCCTCAAGTAGGATGGAATATGACAGTCACAAGGTCCATACCTCAAGCCATGAAGCATACTTTTCTTGCCACATCACCTGGCAGGTGTCCTTGGCAGCTGGTTCCACAGCTACAGTGGTGCATGCAGCATTTTGCTCACCTCCATGTCACGGGAGCTGCCACTAATATTCTCCCCACTTTTCTTTTAACCATTGGTTTACCCAGGACATTTATCAAATAGGATTGTGGATATTGAGACTGGCTAGATATTTGCACATATATTTCTCTGCAAATTCATAAGCTAGCAACATAAAACCATGCACAAATCAGAAATTCAGGGTCCCTATATAATGCTCAACAGAAAAGTGTTTTCTTACAGAGAATAAGAACAGATGAACTAGCAATAGCAGACAGTAAGCATTAACGGTACTCCAGGCTCTGTGTTGAGCACATCGCTTTCCATTATTATTACCTATCTTCATTTTAAAAGTGGAAAAACTTAGGCTACTTAGTGTATTCTAGATATTAACCTCTTGTAAATTTTAGATATTATAAAAACCTTTTCTCATTCTGTCACCTTTTTGTTAGCTTTGCTAATGTATCTGCCCTTTAAGAGAAATTTCTAATGTTTTAAATGTAGTCAACTATCACATTTTCAACTTACAGTTTGCATTTTGATGATCTTCAACACCCCCAGTATCTGCTACTAGCTTTATCATTTTACTTTTGCACTGGATCTTACCTTTGTATATGCTCGAGATAGTCATCCAGTTAGCGGGGTTTATGCCATCCAACCTTTCTCCACCGATTTATGATGCCATGTTTATGCCAGAGCAGGTTCCCATGTAGACTCGGGTCTGTGTCTGATTCTCTGTGCTTTTCCATGGATTTACGCGACAGCTCCTGCTCTGGTTCCACACTGGATCTTCCTGGGGCAGTGATGTCTGTCCTCTTTGCTCTTCCTTTTCCAAACTGACCTAAGTATCATGAATATTGATCCCTTTGTGTTAATGTAGAACAAGTGTGTTGAGAGCCTCAAAAATACCTTGCCATAATTTGACTTTGAATTCACAGGTTAATTTCTGGGGAAACTAACATGTCAAAATGAAGTATATCTTTCCATTTTTTTCAGCTCTTGTTTTAAAATTCTCCCAGAAAAGACTTTGTTAAGTTATTTTCCCAGCTACTTTGTAGTTTGAGAGTGGTATCTTACTTTCTGTTGTATTCCCTGGGTGGTTTTGCTAAAGTTGATGAAGACTAATAATTTTTTGAAGCTGATCAGGTGTTTACCATTTTGCTGAAGTCTCTTATTTCAGGTTTTTTATTAAATCTGCTCATCCAACCCTTATATTTTTTCTTCTTTTCTCTTCGCTTTCTGTATTGGAGAGAAACTCCAATATGTAAAACAATGAACAGATAACCATTATTAAAAAGGAATGGCGAATATGTCTACATTTTCTTCTAAAATCACATTGTATGGTTCTTCACAATTTTCAAACAGTGTCCTTATCCATCACACCGTTTGAATTTTACAAACACCCCAAGGAAGTAACTAGAACAAGCATGGGCCCACTTCACTGATAAGACTCAGCGCAGTTGGGTTTTGAGGATCACATAACTAGAAGGGAACAAAAGTCATACTCAGGCCTTTTAAGCTTTAAGTTCTCTCACTGCTGCAGGCTAACTTGACATCTAGTCAAAAATATGTAAAACTATATGATTTAATCCAGTAATACATAAAGTGACCTGTTACTTAAATCTCACACCACCCTCAAAAGATAGCCCGATATAATTCTACTATTTTCAAAGAAAGCTATGCGAGCTGATATTAAAGGTTCTCAACTTTTTAAAGATTTTAAGAGCCGTTTGTCTGGAGCACTTGGGGTTGTAATTCTATTAAGAATTTGGGCCTTTACAATGGCAAAAGAGTGAGTTAATTTGGTCAGTTTAGGCAAACTGTGGGGAAGAGCAGAATCAGGCGAAAAACTAACCAAACTGATTTTACTAATATTGCAATGCAGCTGAAGCCTTCACTTGGCAGGACTCATTTAAACATTTAAAACTTCAGTAAAAATAATATTGCCATTTTCACTGTTTAGAAGGAAAAACTAAGTAAATCAGCTTCTCACTTGTGCAAAAATAGCCCATTGGGGAATGACAGGCCCGTGAATAGAACTCATGAACTAAGCTCGAGTTTGGTCTGCCAGCCCTCTGTAATGAAGCCTCAGGCTTCACCCCGGCAGCCCGTGCCTCGCCAGTGCACGGGATGGCGCATCATCAGGCACACCAGCAGACAGTTCCCTCAGCCCCTGTGACGGACTAGCCATCGGGAACCGGGAAGCGCACTTGTTTCTGACAATCAAGCTATTTTTCTTGTCCTTCCTCAGGTTGTTCCTTAGGGGGTGTGTGAGAGAATGTATCTCCCAAGGCTTCTATTACTGGGAATGTGTACAGTGTGCCGGCTTTCGAAGGGATGCCAGGTGACAAAAAGCAGGAAAACATGCATAAAGATGAAAAGGTCCTCGAAGAAGAAGAATCAAAGTATATCCGAAGAGGAAACCAGAAAACTGTAGTTTTTCTTAAAGGCAGCTGTGCAAACTGGGTAATGGAATACAGTAATGTAACCAAGCAGAAGGCTTATATAACTGAGAATAAAATGAGGGGAAAGGAATTCCTCCAAATCCAGCATATATGTTAAAACCACTGATATCCCTTGAAATGGCACATGCTTCATAAGGGAATTAACTGTGAGCTAGCTAGCAAAAATCTTGTGTTTATGGGAAATAAGTATTGTCAGAAAGAATAATGGATTCTATTTTAAATCCTCAAGATTATAAAATTGAGCTTAAAGCAAAGGAGGGGGAAAATCTGGCTCCAGAACAGGATAATCATAGAGGTAGTGATTTCTGTTTAATCTTTTCTTATCAGCAAAAGGCGGGGCGGTGGGGGAGGGGATCACCTCAACTGAAACTAATAGTTTTCTGTGGCAGAATATACCATTATAGCTAAGAATGCCATGGCTGTCTGTGGGGAATAAATCTTCTTTAAAAAAAAATGCCCATGCTTGTTAAACACATGAACTGTATGAACTGTACTAGTTTATATTTGGCCAACGCATGTCTCTACACCTGTTCATTCAAGCATTAGACCTAAGCACTTGTAAAGCAAATGAATGTATCTGTACAGAGATGGGTAAAAATAAACTGAACTATTCTCGTAACATTATCAAAGAGATCTGACTAAATAGAAGATCAAGTTTCATGGGATAAAGTAGTCAAATTAGACGTTTCCTCACGTTTTATAACTGGTTTGTCTTATTCACTGCGGATAAAATAGCTGACCTCCATTCCCAGAGAATGAGCAGCGGCTAAATTTAATGCTGTTTGCTCAGGGGCTCAAACTCTGGATTTACTGCCTCTGAGGCATAGCTTCTGAATGGACTACTGTCACACCGAAGTGCAATACAGTACTTGCTACAGAGCAGAGCAGGAATGTTCCATCCCATCTGCACTGTATTAGCACTGTGGGATAACCGTGGGGTTTTAGTGTTGGTCAGTTCTTTGGAAATAAAGTTCGGGTAGATGCTGGGTAAATCATTATTTTTTAGAGTGAGCTTAGAATATGTAAAATCACTATAACAAGAATGTCCCAAGAACAACCAATTACAAGAGCAGCCAGTAATATCCTTCCCCAGCTCGCTCATTATACTTTAGCCACACTAGCCAAGGCTCCTTGAAAAATCCAGGTGTGGTTGACTAAATCATTTTTTACAATTTTTCACATTTTTCTATATTAAATTATCCACATCCGTTGTTATGTGTATCTCTGAAGTACTATTCACTGTGGGTAAAATATTTTCTCATCCCATGTATTTGGGATTTGACCATATAGTTTGCTTTAGCCAATGAAATATTCCTGAACATGCCATGAGGCCTTAAATGCACTTGTGTGACTTAATTCAGGCTTCTGTGTTCCTGCTGTGTGCTGTGAAAGTAGTATGTTCCAGGGAGTTATCGGTCAAAAGAGGAGGGGCAACATATGAGGGAGACCTGAACCCTGGAGTCCAGCCAAGATGCAGCTGACCATGGACCCATGTGGGAGAAATAAATGTTTATTGTTTCAAGCCAGAATTGTGGACAGTTGGCTATGCCAGATTACTATAGCGAAATGTCATCTCAGTGCCTTAGCACATACTGTTCCCTCTACCAGGAATACTCTTCCATGCCTGCACTTCACCCAGTTAACTCCTCCTTGAGCTTCATATCTTAATTTAAATATCTTGGATGTAGGACAAGTGTTGCAGACCACATTAAATCCCCTTTTACATCCCATTTCCCCTTTAATAAGATTCATCACATTTATAGTCACTTGCTCCATGTCACCCAGCTAGAATGCATGCTTCTTTGAGGGATGGGACCATGGTGTCTTGTTCATTGGTGTGAACAACCACATGAGACCAGAACATTGCACATGAGACCTAGAATAGAATGAATTTAATGCATACTTAAGTAATTTTGTTAAAGACATAAGGATCTATGACTTATGGTTGGATAAGAAAGTTAACTTTTGGGGGTCAGTTTTCAGCAACTATAAAATGAACACAGTAATACCTATTTCCTGAGGCAGTAATGGTTAAATAAAAAATTAACCAAAAAAATTAACATTTCAAGTGTCTGACACTTAGGCAGTTTGTAACCTATAGTTTTGATTGTAAGGAATACATCTCCCTGTTGTTTAAAGGTGATTTGTTTTAAAGTGATTTTAGGCAAAAAAACAAAATGAAACTAAAAAACCATTACATTGTGTGGCTATTAATGATTGATTGTTTAATTTAGATACCACAAAATATCAAGCATATATACCATGATGTGAGTACATTTTAGAAGAAATTTAAGGTAGAAGTCAGCTGAGAAGAAATAGGTTTGCAATTAATACTTAGTTTATTTCAATTACTTGCCATTAAGTGACTCCTACCTTTTAAAAAAAAAGTAAATTTACCCTTTCTGTTAAAAAAATTTCCATACTTAATTCATTTTTTAGAGTTGGCTTTTTTTTAAATCAAAATGGTGTTTTTCATTCCCACAGTAGCTTTTGTATCAACAAGAGTTTATTTCATTTATATCAATATTTTTCCAAAAGCAACATATATTTATCATAGAAATTAGAAAATTCTTATAAATATAAAGAATAAAACTTTATTTATGTAATCCCATACCACCCAAAGATAGCCACTGTATAGCCTTAAAATATTTTTTACTCAAGTACACATTTTTAAAAATAATGATAAAAATTATGTTTTGCATTGCCCTTTTGGGGGCTGCTTTTTCACTTTATTATCATGACCATCATTCTATGCCAATAAATATTTAACTACATCTTTTTACTACTGGCCTTCCATTGTGTAGACATACCATTATTTACTTGAGCAATCTCTACTGTGGGAAATTCAGTATATTTCATGTTTTCTCTTTGGAGTCCTTATCAGCAATGTTTCTATGAATGAGTAAAGAGAGACAATGAGTCACTGAACACATTTAGAAAAATGATAGCCACTTACTGGTGTCTTAGAGTTCAGAGTATAATAGACACTTATCCTGATCACAGTCTGTCTCTTTCCTTACATTTTGTACTGAACCCGGGACCATGGTTGGAAAGCGGCCATGGTGAAGAGGGGGCCAGACTGGAATAAGAGCTTCTGGGAAGGACTCCCACCTCTGGTCTCAAGAATGAAAGTGCAAACCAGGACCTATAAATTAACACATGATTACAAATACCGTAACAAAAAGTGGACCCACGCTTCGGGAAAAAAGAGGTATTTGTCAAAACAAATATGGACATTGTAGCTGCCGGCAGTGAGAGCGAAAGTGGCCTATGTGTCTCATTCCATTTCATGTTGGCTGGTAGTGACAGGTGTTGCCAACTTCATGTTACCGATAAAGGAGCTGAGGCACAGACAGGCTGCCTAGAGTGGCCAAGTTCCACAAGTAGGTGTCACAGCCAGGGTCTGAGACCACGTGTCCAGGCACACAGAGAAGTGCTCTTTCCATGCTTTCATAATTCTCCATAATACTCTGAATTATTCAGAAAAGGGAACCGAACACAGTATGGCAGGGAGATTAGTGGAAACATAAGTCTCCTGAGAGACAGCACAGAGACCTCTGTTAGTTTCTTAGCATGGGTCTAACATCCTCAGTGAGAGGATAATAAACGTGTTTATCCATCTCTCTAGGGCAACATGAGCATATTGCTTAGTTAGAAATTTGTCTCTTAAAGAGCTTTGATATTCTCAAAGGAAAGTTGTTGCTGAAAAATGAAAATATTTTCTTTGCTTCCACTGTGCAATGGGGGAAAAGAGATTTGGCTCAGGTAAAGGAATTAGCGGGAGGTACACACATTGTTTTGCCTAATGTTAAGATAGAGAAACTGTGTATCTCTTTGCACTTAATGTTCACCTTACAATACAGGGAAAAATCTTACTCGACTCAGTAAGAGTAGCTAATTAACAGGATAATCAGAACTGTCAGGGGGAAAATACACTTATGTTATTAACATTACGTTTTAACTTAAATGTAAAGTGTGTGCCATCTGGTAGAAGGCCATGGCCTTTCCCCTCACTGTGGGTTCACTGTAAAGGATCCAAAGCTACAGTTTTGTTTTGTTTTTTTATCTAAACCACACCCAGAAGTTCTCATTTTTCATTTCAACGTTTTTTTGTAGTGGATGAGAACTTAAAAACACTCAGGCAAAATACTGTAAATTTTATCATTTTTTTTCAATCTTTTCTCATTGTCTGACTTGATATTGTTGAATCTTTGCAAAGCATTCCATTTTAATTTCATTGTAATAATTATCCCTGTGTGTGTCTCTCTTCAGACTCATATTTCATTAGTTAATGTAATAGTAAAGTAAATTGCATAATTTTAGCAACAAGTAAAACTGGCACAAATATGTCAGGGAACAAACAATTCGGACTCTCGGAGAGCGTGAAGCTCGGCTCCGGACAGCCGAGGTGAGGCGGTGAGGTCATGGGGCCGGCTCGTTCCGTGTGCTCTCAGCAGCGTCCTGTGCTCACAGAGGGGACAGGGCGCACTGGTTCCTCCCGCATGTCACTAAAGTGGAAACTGCTTAAAAGAGTACCCATCACAGTTTTTATTTGCTAATTGTTAACATTAAGCCGTGTCTTCATGGACCATGCTTAATATCAGTACCAGGTAGGGGTTTAAATTGTAACTACAACATCATATTTATACTGAAAGTTTTAAAATCTCACCCCCTTAGCCCAATAAATCCTCAGAATCGGTCAATTTGCCGATTCGGGCACTAAGTTTGGAATCACATCAGCCCTGTTCTTACGTCCCTAAGAGACCCAGTTTCTCACCAGGGCACCCTCTTGAAATGGCAGAGAAGGGCTGGGTAAACAAAGTAAATTGCAACTTTTCTTTTCTTTTGAGCACCTACAAACACTGGAAGCTTTACTTATGAATTATTTCTTATTTTCTGTTTTCGATGATTAGAAGGTACATTCTGTGAGAGCTAAGACCTCATCTGTCTCACCCACTTGATGGTGCCCAGCACAGAGAAGCTTCACAACAAACGTTGTTAAACGAATGATTGAGTTGACCTGGTTTCCTTGTGTGTACACAGCATGATCTCTCCTACACTAATTGAATTTTGCTTAATAACTAACTTTTTTTCTTCCTTTTTAAAATAAAATTTTACACTGGTAGGAGTTTTTCAGTAACTTGTGTAAAAATACAGCTTGCAGAAAGCTAGATTCTAATCTTGTGTAAATCAGATCAGAAAATTACTTATGCTCCAGAAAGTAAAAAGGGCATAGTACCATGACCCAAACTGCACAACAGCTACATGAATTGTGTATACCAAGGGACCTGGTACAGTCATTCAGACTCAGCCTTAACAAACGATCTTGTATAGCCAGCTACATAACTGAAGACAAAACACCCTGACAAGTTAACATAACCCCCGAGCCCAAACTCTTCATGGCGCCTCTCACGGCACCTAAAGTCCAAGGATGTTATCAGAGCATCTAATATGGGCCGTGACAGAACTGCCGAAAAATGAAGAAATTTTTTAAAAATGGATTTTCTATCTGTGCTTTAAAACTTTGTCTTGCTTTATTTAAGTGTCTGTTTTCTTCGGATACACTTAGATTTGTTGCTGGAGAGAGGGGAAGGAATGATGAAAGGAATGTTTGTTAAAATAGATTAATGAGCCACCAACAGATGACTGGATAAAGAAGATGTGGTAGAAATAGACAAGAGAACGTTTACTCAGCCATTTAAAAGGTAAAATTTTGTCATTTGTGGCATGGATGGATCTTGAGGGTATCATCCTAAGTGAAATAAGTCAGAAGGAAAAGGACAAAAAGAACATATGATTTCACTCAGATGGGATATAAAACAAAGAAAGCAACAAAACAACTAACAAAAACTAACTCATAGATACAGGCAACAGAATGGTGGCTATCAGAGGGGAGGGCAAGTTGGGTAAAGCACATCAAATATTTTAAAAAGTAGATTAATGAAGAAACCAATTATAGGTGGAGAGAACAACTCAGTTTAAGGGATACGACAAAGCAATAGAAGTTTCTTCGGGTGAAAGAAAACTTAAAGAAACATCCAGTTGGAGAATTATCTTTGTTTGGTCGGTAGCAGAGATAGCCGAGCAGTCCCGCTGGCCCCCCATAGAGTGAACATCACCACAATCCACCTTCAATTCTCCCCTCTTACGCACTATCCCAAGTTACAACCACAGGGTTGACCTCAAATCTCCGCACCTTCACATTCAGTCATGAAAACCACTAAAAATACCTTTGAAATATCTTACAAGTTCAGCCCTTCTTCTCCATCCCATTGGTACTGGTTCAGCTTCTGGTCCTCATAGCAATGGTCTGGCAACAGCCTTGAATGGTGCCCTTGCCAGTGGCCTGCCCCTGTGCCAACGGACCCCATGGTTGCCAGCAACCTCTCTCATACAAGTGCTCCGGCATTGCCCTTAGTCTTTCAAACGGCTCGGTTCACTCCTGAGGTCTCATCTCTTATCAGTGCCCCCCCAACACACACTCTTATGACTCAGGCACAAATAGAAAATTATGGGCTAGAGTCTGAGGCTCGGTGGAACAATCTAAAACAACCAAAATTTTGAAACTATAGTACTTATTTACTCTTAACTGCTTGTATATGAATATCATGGTACACCACCTAATTCTCCCCACTGCCCACCCCGTCCCTTCAGGGTCTCGACGTTCACTCCTCCAGGTGCAGGGAGTGCTGGTTCCCAGCTGACTCCCTCTCCAAAGGAGCTACTTCACCCCAGCTCCCATCCCTTCTCAGCCAGCAGCCCACCTTCAATGACTGACTGAAGCAGGACACAAAAGCCCAGACTCCTTTTCTTGGTGGGGGGTAACACTGAAGGGCGATCCCAGCTGCTGGGCTTCCTTGCAGGTTAGGCTGCGCCCTCTGTTGCTGCTGCTGCGTTGCAGTTTAACCTCTCACTCTGCCCAAATCTGCTCCCCTTGCTTCCAGGGAGCACTTCCCAATAAAACTCCAGCATGTAAATCTCAGCCTCAAGTCTCTCAAGAAAGCCTCCCCAAAAGATTATCTCTTTAAATTGTATTCGAAATATTACTATTTTATATAGTGACTTGACTTTTAATTCATGTTCATGCTTGACCATTTAAACTTTTAAAAATACTGTTTCTTCAGAAGGTTAATTAAATGGGGAAAACATCTAAGTGTCTCTCTCTTTTTTTTTAATCTCTTCATTCTTATCCATCCCCATTATCAGGTACGGCTTAAAACACTGGAGCCAGAACTCTGAAACCTGACTCTGTCGTTCACCAACTGGGTAACTTCAGTAGGTCACAGAATTCCTCTTTATCACGGTTTTCTCAGCTGTAAAGTGGGGGTAGTAATAATAACGTTACTCAATGGATTGTTGGAAAGACTAAATGAGTTATCACATATAAAACATTAAGAATTGTGCCTTGCCAAACATGAGCACTTAAACTCATTAGGGTAACACTAGCTGCTATAATAAGTAGTCCTAAAATTGTCCAGTGGCTCAGACGCTTACAGATATTTCTTCCAAGGTGTCCCTAGTTGACTGGGGCAACTTTGCTCTACTTAGCTTCACAATGATCGAGGTTAGTGAGCTCCCAGTTACCTATAGTACATGGCTTCTCTTTTCCAATCAGCCAGAAGAAGAAAAGAATAGAGAGAAGTGTGGGGGGAAGATTTCTGAGTCAGCCCCAGAATTGGAGCTCATTGCATCTGCTCACACTCCAATGACTAGCACATAATCATGCGGCACACCTAACTGCAAAGGACACTGGGAAATGTAGTGTGGGAAACAGATGTTAATAACTAGCTCTCTGTGCAGCAAGTTTTGCTAAATTAATAATTATTATTATCATTCTTGTTATTAGCAAATTCCTAGCTTGGGCTTTCAGCTCCCGTCACCTGGAATGTCACAATTACCTTATCTCAGGTCTCCTTGCCTCCTGATTGTCCCACCCACCCAAACCATTTCTTCACACCAAATGCAGCGTTAGCCTCCAAAATCCAAGTCTGCTCACGTCACTCCCCATCTCCCAACATCCAGGTCAATATCCTGTTGTGACTCCCCACTGCCTCAGGATCCAGTAAAAAGCCTTTCAGTTCTCTCACGATTCAGTCACTCCACACCCCTTTGGCCTCACCTCCCTCCAGTCACTCCCCACCTTGCAGCTGGCATTTGTGATTGGACGCTGTAGATACTCCAACAAATGAGGCAGACATGACCCAAGCCTACAGAGTTTACATTTTAGTGAGGTAGCCAAGAAACCAGTAAACAAATAAATATGCAATATTAAGGAACAGGGTGAAAGAAAGTAAAGGGTAAGGAAATTGAGAATGGTGAGGGAAATAAGTAGATAAATAAATAATATCTTAAATTTTACCGGGAAGTGAAAGACATTCTGCAGAGATGCTCAGTGGACTTGATCTTCCATATGACTGCACACACCCTTGTGACTGCATATTACAAAGGAATTCTTGTCATTGACCTATATTTGTGTTCCTTTGAACTTCATTTATGACTGTTATTTGGGGAAGTAATATAGAGCGCTAAAGATTGCTAATGGGCTGTTCAAGTGAGACGTTAAGAGGATAATATAATTTATTGTTGCCCAGCGGGGAGCAGGAGTACAAAGGGCTCAATTTTCTTTCCACAACCTTGTTTGCAGGAAAATTCAACATAAAAATATTTAATAAAACTAGGTTTTATTCAAGTATAGAAAATTATAAAACTGTCACTTTAAAAAAGTACCTTAACAATGTTACTGTCACCTTGTATTGCTTTAAGCTACTAAAATTGTGGCAATTTGTTACAACGGCAATAAGAGACTGTTATGATACATCTTTCCTTAACTTAACAAGGAAGAAGGTAAAAATGGGTAATGGAGCAAATTTGCATATTCTGCCACAATGTTTTCCTTTTAAAAGATGAAAATATGTATTCCAAAGGAAATAGGTTAATTATGTCTTACTAGAAAGCTTTGGTTGCAAAAATAAAAACTCGATTTCAATTCTAGGTAATTTAAGGTTAAGCAACGGGAAGAGAGGTTATGTTTACAATATGTTTGAATGGTTCACCCCATTAAGGAAGAAGTAAAAGATGAATTGTATATCCATAAGGCCTGGAACCAGGGGCTTGTCAAGCATCAGCCTTCCCATCACTGGCACTCCACGCTCTCTCTCCGTCTTCCTCGCCATCTCCCTCTCTCTCTGTCTCTTCCTTCTCCTCTTTTCTGTTTCAGTTCACTCTCTTCTACTAAAGATGGACTTTATTCATATGATAAGAATCAAGGCAGTGGCATCTCTGGGTCATTCAGTACAGCTCGAAGACTTTTCCCTGATCATTCATTCGTTTGCTGTGTGTTTACTGAGCCTCTTTACAAGACAGACAAGTTCCTGGTCTCCTCCTGGTAGCTAATACAGATAATAAACGAACACATAAACAAGGTCCTTAGAGATCGTTAACAGGTATGATAGTGCAAATGAACGGAGATTGTGAAATACAGAGAAACGAGGGAGGCCCCGCTAGCCTGGGTACTCAGGGAAGCCATCTCTGAAGAACTGACATCTGAGGCCCAAAGGTAAATAAGGCAGACATAAACATGACCCAGGGGACAGCAAAGACTCTGCGATGACTTCTTGAAGCAACACAAGGGAGGCCAGGCCAGCATACCTGCTGCCAAGTAAGCAGAGAAGGACAGTGAGAGATGCGGCTAGGAGCTGGATCGACAGAGCCTCGGGGATATATCTTGGTTTCCCTAGGAGTGTCCCCCTGACAACTGTTTTCCCACCATCCATAGTAAGAGCCATCCTGATTTGGACGATCAATTGTACAGTCACTCTACATGTGGGCTACAGGAGTCAGGGTTCTATCCTGAGAGAAACGGAAAGACGTTGAAAAGTTTTAGGCAGGGCAATTCATGATCTGATTTGTATTTAATGTCAAACCATTAAAACCAGAGAATGAGCTAATAAATACAGTAAGTTAAATCCGTCTGTATGTGGAGTACTGAAATTTTTAATATTAGAAATTAATATCAAAATAAAATAAAAATGGGTAAAACCTGTGACTCAGCAGAAGACGCAGATATGCCCTGATCCTCCCCACCGTAATGCTTAATATCACTGCTCTCCGTTTCTCTTCCCTCTTCTCTTAAGCTCCAAAGCACTCAGAGGCAGAACATAGCTCCAGCTTTCTGGGTCTCATGGCAACTTGGCAGCACAATGCTTCTAGGCTAAAATCCCAGCTTCCATGGATTCGTGCCGTTTCAACCACAAATATTTACCTTACCTGGCTCCGGGGACTAATTAAAGGGACAGGGCTCATTCCTCTTGGCTCCCCCCTAAACTGTGTTCAGAGTCGGAAGCAGCTGCAGGACAAGAATGACAGCCCCATAATTCATCTCTACATCCACACGCCGATTCCCTCACAAATATCCTTTTCAAATTAGGAAAAGAATGTGCAGCCATATCCTGCCCTTGCTGCTCTCCTACCGGATTTGAAATTGCATCTCCTTATATTGATTTCTCCTAGAAACCGAAGTGATCCTTAGCAGCATATCTGCCCTACAGCTGCCTCAGGAGAGCATCTCAGGATCAAATACTAAGCGCTTATTGTACCAGTTAGAACACAGTGTTTCACTGCAAGTGTTTATTTTTATTATAAAAATGATATGTGCTTACTGTAAAAGATTCCAGAAGAGAAGGTGGGAATTGAAAAGTGACTTTCTCCTCCCTCCCTCAGCCCCTGTCACCAAACCAGGGGAGGCCCTTTTCCAGGCAAACTCTCTTACCGTTTTGGCCCTTTTTCTATGCATATCTAAGCAAATGGAGAAATACATATTGGCACTTACATAGGTCACCCTAAAGGCTTTAAAGTGATTTTATGATAACAAGCAAGTTCAGATTTGAGAAACCATAAAGGGGAGTCACATCACAGCTCTCCCGCAAGACCTGAAGGCTCAGCCGTTCCTGCAAAGTGGAATAGCTCGGTCAGTTCTGGTGACGATTCACAACAGGGTCAGAAGGAGGGCCGGGAGGAGTCTGCCGGCGGAGTTGTGAGAGTGAGCAATGAGAGGCGGGGGACGTCAGGTGGAGGGAGACGTCCTCTTTGAGAGACTTCTAATAATAACTTCTAAAAGTACGACATGTTGCCTTTTAGGTATTTTTCCTTTACATTTTATGGTAATAAAATATATGTAACATCACACCATTTTAACTGTTTTTTAGTGTTCAGTGTTATTAAATACATGCACATTGTTGTGTAATTATTACTATTGTCCATCTCAAGAAACTCTTCATCTGCAAAACTGAAATTCTGTCCCCATTAAACACTAACTCCCAGGCTCTGGCAACGACCATTCGACTTTCTCTCTCTAGAAATTTGATTACCTCATGTAAGTGGAATCATTTGATATATTTAATTTTTTGTGACTAACTTATTTCACTTAGCATAATGTCTTCAAGATTCGTTTATGTTGTAGCATGGGTCCGAATTTTCTTCTTTTTCAAGGCTGAATAATATTCTATTACATGGATATATCACTTTCTTTATCCATTCATCTGTGGATGGACACTTGGGTTTCTTCCACTTTTTGGCTGTTGTGAATAATGTTGCTATGGACAGAAGTATACTTTCAGGTATTTTTCTAAATCAAACATTTCAAACCATGAGAGAGACAAACAGGGTTTCTGTTGGAGTTGTTTTGTTTTGTTTTACGGGCAAAGAAGGGCGTTCCTGAGTGAAGGAAGGTATGACGAAAATGTGGAGTGAGGAAGCATGGCTTGGTCAGCGAATGGTAGGGGGTTCCACGGGGCAGCAGCATGGAGTAGAGTAGAAAGGTTAAGTTTCTTAGCAGTTAAGTAGAGTGAAAGATGTGTTTCTCACATCTGGTGTCCTGGCCAGGTGGCTCAGTTGGTCGGATTGGAGTGTCGTTTGTACATCAAAAATGTTGCAGGATTGATCCCCCGTCAGGCAGCATACAGGAGGCAACCAATCTCTCTCTCTCTCTCTCTCTCTCAGTCTCTCTCTGTCACACACACACACACACACACACACACACACCCCTTCTCTCTCTAAAATCAATAAACATATCCTTGGGTAAAGATAAAAAAAAGAAAAAGAAAGAAACACATGTGGATCAGGTCATTAAAGTCTAAAGATACAAAAAAGAATAGAATATACAGAACACCCAGCTCTATCATGTCTTAACATGTTGCCGTATTTGCCCTATTTTTAGAAGAAATACATTATTACGGATACAATTGATGCTCACTGCATAAACTCTCCCCATTCTGTTCTTTCACTCCCCTTCATGATGGCAACCATTTTTCTGAATTTTAAGCTTCTTTTTCCATGTTTTATGATTTTCATGTACTGATTTGCATACTTTAAACTTTATTATATGAATAGCATCATACCCTGTATACATCCTTTTGCAACTCATTTTATTTTCCACCCACACTATATTGTGGAGATTAACCTAGATTGATTCATATTAATATTCCATGTTCCATTGCATGAATACGCCACACTGCATTTTTGCACCATTACAAGCAATATGCTGCAATGAACAGTCTTGTACATTTTATTTGTTTAAATATGTGAGATTTTACGCTGTGGGCCTAGATGTGAAACTATTGGGTTATAGCGTAATGTGCATCTTCTGCTTCACTTGTAAAGCCCGGTTGTCCTTCAACAAAGTAGAAGTCTCTATGTCCGCTCCCACAGCAGTGGACAGTTGTTTCCATGTTGCTGCACCCTTGCCAACAGTAAATATTGTCAAATATTTACATTTTTAACAAGTTGATAAACTAGATAGTGGTTAAGAGCCCATGTTTTTTAACGAAACTCTTGGTGCTTAAATCCTGGCTTTACCACCTACTAGTTGTATGAGCGTGGCCCTTCTTTCCCAGTCTGGAAGAGCAAGGTGGAGTACCAAGCTCATGCTGTTATGTGAGGATTAATTGTATAAATGCATGGAAAGCACCTGGAACAACATATGGTCAGTGCAAAGTATTAGCCCTGTTCCAAAGTTTTGAACTTGCCATTCAATTCTTGTCTTCCGTGAATTTCTTATTTTTTTCCCTTAACCCAGACTTTCTCTTACTGATTTGAAGATATTCTTTAAATATCCTGAGTAAAAACCATTTGTAGTTATATGTTACAAATATCTTCTTTTAGCCAGTGGCTTATCATTTTGGTCTTTAAGGACATCCTTTGCCATGACATTTTGATCAGAATCTAGTCAAATGGAACATCCCTTGCATTCTCTCTTTTTTACCTTGTTTAGTAAATTCGATTTCCTCACTGCAGTCATAAAAATATTCTCAAATATTTTCTTTCCTAAAGGTTTTTAAGGTCTGTTCTTCACATTTAGGATTGTAGGATTTAATCCACCCAGAATTTAACTTTGTGACACCGTGAGGAAAGGTTTTTTCTTTTTCTTTAAACACTTTTCCCTCCAGGAAACTAAATGTTGTACTGATTGAATTTACAATGCCAGTTTTTGTCACATTATTTCTATAGATGTATAGGTCTGGTTTCAGACTTTTTGTTCTACTCCATCTCTCTCTCTCTCTCTCTCTCTCTCTCTCTCTCTCTCTCCCTCTCTTTTTTTTGCCTGCACTGAACATTTGACAGTCTTAATTACAATAGCATTAATATGAACCTTGATGTATTGGATTGTTCCAATGCCACCTTGGCTGAGCTAAGAATTCCCTTCCCAGGTTCAAATAGGCCAAGAGAAGAATTTGTGTGAGACTTTGGGACATAGAAGAGAAGGAAGGAAGGGAGAAAGGAAGGAAGGAAGGGAAAAAGGAACCAAGGAAAATTTGGAGGTGATGGGTATGTTTATTACCTTGATTTTGATGATGATATCATAAGTGAATGCATTTGTCTAAATTCATCAGATCATATACATTGAATATGTATGGCTTTTGGCATGTTAACTATACTTCGATAAAGCTGTATAAATGAACTAATTAATTAATTAAATGTCAGGCTCGGGTAACAGAGAAAGTGTATATTCTTCCTTCATCAAGGAGAATTTGGGGAAAGATTCCCATACCCAAACTGTCCCCTGAAACCAACAATCTACATTAACTACATCAAATAGGGTCTAATATTCAGAATAATTTCAAGTTTTATAAAATAAATGTGTGTCAAATAGAGAAAATTGCCTCCTAATTGTATTTTTGGTTTTTTAATATGAAAGAGTATTACATTTTAACAAATGATTTTTCTACCTTTATAAAGATAATTATGGGGCTTTTTCTCTTGAAATTTGTTAATGTGGTGAATTATATTCACAGATTTTTATAACGTTAAGCAATCTATGTTTTCCTGGGATAAACCCAACTCCGTCATAGGGTATTATTGTTTTTGTTTTTAAGTTACTGATTTTCCTAAATTTTGTTAGAATTTATATATTTTTATTTAGAAATGAGGTTGATTTACAATTTTGCCAATTTCTTTGTCTTATTTTAGAGTCAAGTGTGTGCCAGTCTAATAAAAAGGGTTTGGGGATACCTTTTCTTTCATACTCTATGTTCTCTGGAATAGTTCATAGACAATTGGGACAATATGTTCCTAGGAAATTTGATAAGACTCACCTATAAGAAACATATCTTAATTATAATTTGGGTAGATTTAAGGTCTTTCATGATCATAGGATGTGGGCCACTCATTTCTCCTTGAATCAGTTTTAAGTGGTTATAGTGTTCTGAAAAATTGACCATTTTGTATATTTCAAATTAATTGATATAAAATTGTACATGATTATCCCTTATTGCCTATTTTCATTTTGGGGTGTATTTGCAATTATGTTGCTTTCTAATTTCTAACTTCGATATTGCTTTGGATATCTTTTGTATGTAATGCCGTGCTGAGGCTGATGTAAGGAAGCCCAGTTTTAAGTAGGCTATCACGGCCAATGCTTTCAATAGCCCAGAGTGTGAAGTAGGAATAGAAATACCACTGGAAATACTTCCCCGTAACTTCCGTCTACAGCCCCTAATTCCTCCCTGTGGAATCACTAAGCTGCAAGTACATGCTTGTATATGCATCTTAGAAATGTCTAATCTTATGTAAAGGCAAAGGCGTGGTGTTCTTTTTCCTCTAATTGCTCTGTCCCCTCAAAAAACAGAAGACAGTAACGTATGTCTCCTGAAATATATCTTCTGCAGTTTAAGTATCCTCAGTTTTTTTCAAACAGTTACTCAAACACCCCGGACCCCAAGCCCTTTGCCGCCCTCCCCTCCCAGTGAATCGTACAGAGCATCAGCATCCGAAACCGAGTCCCTTACTTCAGGTGTAGTCTACCTACACAGCAGGATTAATCGCGTAAGACTGGACCCTTCCATTAGTGCTTCCTTAAATACGTTCATTTTCTGTTCACTCCATTGCACTAATGACTCATGTTAATTTCTCAGTCAGCCAGACATTTGGGTCTTTTTCACATATGTTGTTGAGAAATCTTTGTTCCCAAGTAATATGAGAACAGAGCACCATTACATAATTCCCTAGTCTACCAATTTAAAACATGCCTGGGCCATGAGCAAGCACCCTCACAAGCACGGTGGGAGGAGCTAGCAGACAGACTGTCCTCAGCAGCCTGGAGGAAGGGATCTCCATAAGGGAAGGTGTGTCAGCTGGGTCATACCCTGGTTCAATTGCCAGAAACAGCGCGGGAAGGAGAATTACCACTGATTGAGGGCTTGGTGGGTGCCAAATCTATGTTAGGTGCTCTACATATATTATCTCAGCTTTATTCCCCAGACAACACCAGATCAAGGTGTTGGTGTGAATAAATAAAGATGTACATAAATAAATGCCAGATAAAGTTACGCCCATTTTTTAAATGAGGAAACCAAAACTCAGCACAACTTGCCCAAAATGATGCAGCTAGAAAACAATAAGGCCTTATTTGACTCTAAAATCTCTATAAGTTCTTCTACACTGTCGGTCAAGAATGAATGAATTCAGGTGGAGGCATCAAGCAACAAGGGCACTTGTGTAATGGTTTACAGTTTAAGGAAGGACTTTGACTTACATTAACTCTTTTGATTTGATCCTCATAACATCTGCATGTGGTAGACAGAGCAAGTGATACAATCTTTATTTTACACTCGAAGATATCATTACCCAGAGAATCAAGTGACCTACCCAAGGTCACCCAGCTAGCCAGGGAGACTGCAGTACAGACATTGACCCCAGGCTCTCTGAAAGCAAGCACCATACCAGCACCCCTTCAGGCAGCACATGTAGGGCAAGGGGGGTACCAGGGGTCTGGGCAAGTGCTGGTGATGAGTGTGGAAGGGAGGAAGAGAAAAACCCAAAACCCTAGTCTTACCAAAAAAATGTAATTCTTTGTTATTATCTTTTAACGATCTCAAGACTTCCAGAGGCACAGGAGAAAGAAAGCCAAGGCTGATGACCAAGAAGCAGGGCAGCCTGAGGCAGGCAACAGCCCTCTCTCTTCCACCGCAAGGGCAAGGCTGCCGTTTACTAACAGTGACATTGGTGCAACCAGTTCTTGTTTTTTTTAAGTATATTTTATTGACTATGCTATTACAGTTATCCCATTTTTTTCTCCCCTTTATTCCTCTCCGCCCTGCACCCACCCTCCCACCAGCATTCCCCCACCACTTTGTTCATGTCCCTACGTTATACATACAAGTTCTTTGGCTTCTCCATTGCCTATGCTATTCTTAACCTCCCCTGTCTATTTTGTACCTACCATTTATGCTTCTTATTCCCTGTACCTTTTCCCCCATTCTCCTCCCTCCCCCTCCCTGCTGATAACCCTCCATGTGATCTCCCTTTCTGTGATTCTGTTCCTGTTCTAGTTGTTTGCTTAGTTTGCTTTTGTTTTTAGGTTCAGCTGTTGATAGTTGTGAGTTTGTTGTCATTTTACTGTTCATAGTTTTAAACTTCTTCTTTTCCTTAGATAAGTCCCTTCAACATTTCATATAATAAGGGCTTGGTGATGATGAACTCCTTTAACTGTACCTTACCTGGGAAACACTTTATCTGCCCTTTGATTCTAAATGATAGCTTTGCTGAATAGAGTAATCTTGGATGTAGGTCCTTGTCTTTCATGACTTTGAATACTTCTTTCCAGCCCCTTCTTGCCTGTAAGGTTTCTTTGGAGAAATCAGCTGACAGTCTTATGGGAACTCCTTTGTAGGTAACTGTCTCCTTTTCTCTTGCTGCTTTTAAGATTTTCTCCTTATCTCTAATCTTGGGTGATATAATTATGATGTGCCTTGGTGTGTGCTTGCTTGGGTCCAACTTCTTTGGGACTCTCTGAGGTTCCTGGACTTCCTGGAATTCTATTTTCTTTACCAGATTGGAGAAGTTCTCCTTCATTATTTTTTCAAATAAGTTTTCAATTTCTTGCTCTTACTCTTCTCCTTCTGACCCTCCTGTGATTCGGTGTTGGAATGTTTAAAGTTGTCCCAGAGATTCCAAAGACTCTCCTCATTTTTTTGAATTCTTATTTCTTCATTGTGTTCTGGTTGAATATTTATTTCCTCCTTCTGCTCCAAATCACTGATTTGAATCATGGTTTCCTTCCCCTCACTCTTGGTCCCCTGTATATTTTGCTTCATTTTACTTTGTATAGCTTTCACTTTTTCCTCTACTTTGCGACCATACTCAACAATTTCTGTGAGCATCCTGATTACCAATGTGTTGAACTTTGCATCTGATAGGTTGGCTATCTCTTCATCACTTAGTTTTATTTTTTTCTGGAGATTTTATCTGTTATTTCTTTTGAACCGTATTTCTTTATCTCAGTGCTCCTATCACATTGTAAGTGGCAGAGCCTTAGGTATTCACCAGGGCGCGTTGCTGCACTGTGGCGCTGCATGTGGGGAGGGGTCTGAGAGGGAACAATGCTGCTTGCTGAGCTCTCACCCAGCTTTCAGTCACTTCCCCTGCTATCCGCAAGCAAATTGGACCCTTCTGGTGCTGATTTCCAGGTGGGTGCATTTGTGTACATGCTGGGACACTGCGGGTCTCTCCAACGAACTCTCCTGTGAGGCTGGGAGTTTCTCCCACTGCTGCAACCCCCACTGGTTCTTACAGCCAGGGGTTTTGAGGCTTTCTTTTCCCGAGCTGAAACCCTGGGTTGTGTGGTCTGTCTCACTTGCCAGTTGGTCCTCCCAATTTATCTGCATGCAAATGTGGGACTGTTCAGTCCTCCAGTCACCGCCTTACGCATCCAGTCCTCCAGCTGCTGCCTTACCTTGCATCCTCTTGGCCCTGGCTGTCTGTCCATCTCTGCCCCTCTTACCAGTCTGGATGAATGTTTCTCCTTTAACTTCTTGGTTGTCGGACTTCCATATAGTTCAATTTTCTGGCAGTTCTGGTTGTTTTTTGTTTTTAAATTTTTTGTTGTCCTTCTTTTGGGTGTGCGAGGAGGCAAAGTGTGTCTACCTACTCCTCCATCTTAGCCAGAAGTGGTGCAATCAATTCTTGCGTCGGAGGCTATAACACAGAGCCCAGTGAACTTACCAACCTTCATATGATTTCTTAAGCCAAGACACAACCTTAAAAAAAACCAAAAAGCTATTCACAAATGAATCAAATGTTTTCATTTCACAATCTACATGTAGACATGAAGACATGCAGATTTAACAGCAGTCAAGTATTCATAGAACATTTGGTCTTACCAGTTATTTACCCTCCACTTAAGTCAAGCCCCAGATTACTCAAGCCTGCCAAGTAGAGCTTTGCCTGTTAAGTGGCAATTTGCCTACTGGTTGCTGGTTCCCATCTGGTCCCAACTGAGACCAAATGACTCCGAACTGGGAGGTCCTCTTTTTCCCTATGTCACTAATTCAGCTCTATTGCCTCCTCTCATGCCTGACTGAGAAACTATTTTCCTGGGGTCCCCTAAATTACCCCAGGATTCTACCCTAAATTGTGCTCAATGTGCAACCCAGTGTCCTTTACCTGTCAGTGATGGCGGACCTGTGCTTTCACTCCAGTACTCAAGTAAGTCGCTCAGAGTTTCGTTTCTTCAAATAAGACATTAAGAAATCCAGGAGCAGACACTGAGCCTTTCCAGTTCCTTCCAAGCCTGGCTGTGGCTCAAATTCCCCGGAGCACCTTGAAAGAATTTACAGATGCCTGGACTCCTCCCAGAAAGGATTCTGCTACAGAGAAAAATGTTAGACTACATTGTGAGGTTGTCCTATTGGCATGTCAGTAACATCCAGACCGTAGAAAAAAGGAAATGAAGACAGAGCTTGTAGATTCAAAGAGACTTAAGAGACATCACAAATGTGATGTTTAAGCTCAAACTATTTTCATTTCAAACAAACACAAGGTGAAAACAACAAACAAAAACAAAAGGAAATTTGGGCATTTGGAAGACAGTTGAAATTTCGAACACTGGATATGTAATGATACAAAGGTCTTATTCCTATTTCTGTTAAGGTTAATAATGGTATTGTCATTTTTAAAAAATAGTTTACATCTTATAGAGAAATGTACTAAAATATTTTTGAATAAAATGATATGATACCTAGAATTTGCTTCAAAATAGGGGAGAATTCAGTAGAAACATAGATGAAGGAAGACTGGCCATTAATTGATACTTGTGCAGCTGGGTGTTAGGTTCATGGTGCTAAGTGGGGTTCATTAGGTTTTTTGGTCTACTTCAGTATATTCTGAAGTTTTTCATAATAAAATTTTAATCTCCCCAAGGTTGTGTAGTATTCTATTTCTTTTTCCCCTGTGCCTTAACACACTCACATACGCTTTCATACAAAGACTACCATGTTCCAATGTGAATTCAGTGTTTATTCCCCAGAAGAGAAGAAAGGGGAAGGGGCAGTAGGACATTTTTGTACTGTGTACAAACACAAGTTTCAGAGTTTCTTACATGATTTGTACTAATTCTAGACTGAGGCACTTAGAAGAGCTGATACTAACATCAGATCGGTCTGGCTAGCTCTAAAAAACTAGTCTTCCCCTAAACCAAAGGAATCTGTCCTCTGTCTTCATAAACTGCCCTGCCTGCCAGAGTCACACACGTGTGTGAGCGTGTGTGTGTGTACCGAGGGCTGCCGTGTGCCTTTGTGCAGGTTGTGCACTGCACAGGGTATCACATCACAGGGGCAGCCTTCACGTCGTCAACATTGCAGATTTGTATTTTTATTATGAGAACTGTCTTGCAGGTGGCAATAAAATGTCTTGTTCTAACAAAATTAGCATGTTTGACAACTATTCAACAAGTGGAAGCAAAGTGCCTTAAGGTAGGAAGTCCTTTCTACTTACGGACTCACTACAGGGGCTAGCAGTGGACTCGAACTGCCTGACTACCTTAATTTGAATCCCTTCCCCCAAAACTACTTACTGACTATAATCTTCACAAGTTACTTAATAATCCTGAGCCCAGGTTTCTTCATCTGTAAAATGGGATGATACTATTGAGAGCATTGTTTAAAGCATGAAATGCATGTCAAACAGTGCCTGACACGTAATGAACCCTTCATAAGTATTAGAGATTAACTGTTACCATAAATACATATTTAATTTTATGGGAGTAAGTGTATATGTGTGTGTGTGTGTTATGTCATTCATAAACTTAATAAATGTATGTATTTTTAAATTGTATTGATTTTAGAGGGGGGAGAGAGAGACCTCAATTAGTCGTCCCACCTCTTTATGCATTCGTTGGTTGCTTTTCTTGTATGTGCCGTGATTGGAGACGGAACCACAACCTTGGTGTGTCAGGATGACACTCTAACCCACTGGGCTACCCAGTCAGGGCTCGAAAAATCAATAAATAAATTAGTATAAGAGACTTTTTAAAAGACTATATTCACTGTTTCACTAACCCAAACTATTTTTAAAAGAGGACATTTTCTCTAACCATCAAGTTTTGAAAAATGCGGTCAGGCTCAAGGTTCAGGTAAGCAGCCCGAGGTTGCAAGCCTCCCTGCACACAGGAGCCGCGTGCGCACGCTGATCAGGAGCTCTGTGAAAGAACTTTTTGGGGTTTTTCCACCCTTCTGACTCTTCACCAGTAAGCCTGAAATGGGAAAAGATCTGGTGGGAGTCGCCAGCCACAAAAGGGGTATTAGTCCACAGGCAGAATAGAGTCAAAACTGCTTCAAGAGGTTAAAAGCCTATTTTTAAAAGTTAAGAACACAGAGTATGCCTTTAACTTGGTATTAAAAATAAACTCAGCTGCCTTCTTTACACTTCCCACCCCCTCCCACTGTCCTCCCATACCCAGCACTGCCCCATATGAAAGAAAGAGTGCTTGTGTTTCATTTTGTTTCTTCTCATGAGTTTTTCTTTTTCTCATTTTTTTACTCTTAGCCAAACATGAACTACTTTGGTTTTCAGTTCACAAAACAAGTTGCGATCACTCTCAAAAATTCCTCCGTGGCCCCCCAGGAAGTGGGCTGGATTGTAATTTAGAATTAACCCCAGTTCTGGGGCTGAGGGAAAAATCTACAGGGAGATAGATAAGCAAAATGGAGCCCTGCCAACTTGCCCCGGGGCCTGGGAAGCGTCTGCAGGAGAGGTCACCCAGGCAAGAGAGGCATTCACTGCGTGCTGTTTCATATGGGGTTCAAGCACGAGCCTTTCCTGAGGCGTAGTTATTCATAGAAACACTGCTCTCCCTGAGATGGTTTCAATAAATTCCTTTAAACAACCACAAAAATCCTATAGATTAGATGTGCTGGTCTTTGTTCATAAAAGACCTAATCTGTATAGCCCCAAAGGGGTTGCCTGCAATGAGGCATTTCAATTTTTATTGTATGTAGATGGTAGAGGGATTTCAAGACCCCATGGGAGAGGAGGAGTGACAAAGGGGTCTCTGGGACCTTACTTAAATAGTTGTTTTTTTTTAAAACAGCCCTTAATTGACATAAAATAAAGGAAAAAGCAACAGAATTCATTTTAAGTAATAAATTCCAGTCTCAGGTCAACCTGAAACGCGAAGTGTGACTTCAGTCAAGCTCTTCACTTCCCTATAGCTTCCGTCTTATAAGGTGAGATTCCCACCTTCTTAGAACTATTCTTTAATGGGAACATATAATTGCTCAATTATATATAATGGAAAGTAAAATATTATGTAAAGACAAATATTGAATATTAAAATCTCAGTACAAATGTATACTTAATTTAAATATTGTTAAATTTAATGACCCATGTCTAAAAAATTAGAAGGGAAATTTTATCAATAAAAATTGAGCTTAAGCCAATTGTTTCCCATTTTTCGCAAAAGGGAAACACTCTAGTGCAAAAGCATACCGGGTGCACTAGCACCTAACCAAATATGCCTTAAAAAAGGGGAAAGGAAGAACGCAAGGCTCCCACCTGCAAGGCCCAGGCTCCAGGGTGCTACGGGTGCAAGGGGTGTTCGGGACACATTCCCCCAGGCATTGTCTGAGACCCAGTGAAGACCCTGCTTTCTCTGTGTGCGTGTACAAACAGCTATTTTTCAAATGTATGTAGAAGGATTGTGATTTATAAAATATAATAAATAAGTTACAAATTGATTAATTTTATTTTTACAGATGTATTCATAAAATACAAATTCATTTACAAACATTACCAAAATCAAGTAGATTTTTGACATTTTTTTTTCTTTTTCTCAGCACTGACCATTGTGGGCTTCTTTGTGTTCAACTTACTTGTGCTCAACTTATCTCCTTTCCTTGATCCTGGCTGCATACTGTGCCTAAATTTTCCAAAAGCAAAAGCAAAAACACAGTAAACATAATAGACAGGAAAGTGTATAACAAGCCAGTATTAAAACATCAGGACTGCCTCACATCTGGTACTTTTCATTTTAGCAAACACTACTTCTCGGTCACTCACTATCATTTCTGATCACTTGTTTATTCTTAAAATGTGTATCTGAGTTTTTGATCATTGCTATACTTTCACTGAGACATAATTCACATACAATGCCTTAGTTTAGTTGTAATAGCATAATGACTTGATATATGCACATATTGCAAAATGATCACATAATAAATGTAGTTAACATCCATCAGTACTCACAGTTACAAATTTTTTTGTCATGATGAGAACTTTTAAGACTTATGCTCTTAGCAACTTTCAAATATACAATACAACATTGCTAACTATAGTCACCGTGTTGTACGTTATATCCCAGAGTTTGTTTATCTTTCAAGAGGAAGTTTGTACCTTTTGACCCTCTTCCTTGTTTGTAATATAAGTGGTATATGTGGTGAGAAGAAAAGAGAGAAAAACAGAAAGCTATTAGGAATCCATTGCATGTGTCCAGGCAGGAGGCAATAGTTTAAACTAGGGTGGTGACAGGGAAAACAGAAAGAAATACAAAACCATTCAGGAGATAAATGCCATGGGATGGGCATTGGGTTGGTTATGGAAGGCAAGCAAGGAGACATCAAAAATGATGCCCCGGGTTCTGACTTGGGTCAACGTATAACAGCAAGAAGCACAACAGAGGGCTTAGAAGTGTAGGTTTCCATTTACACAGTCCAAATTCAAAGCCTAGCTCTCCTGATGACTGGCTGTTGAACCTGGGGCACAGAACCAAATTATTCTGTGGCTCAGATGTGTGAAATGAGGATAATAACTGTACCTTCTGTACCGGGCTCTCGAAAAGGTGGAATGAGGTAAAGCATGTCAGATGGTTGGAACTGAGCCTGGGCTACCATGAGCACAGTCAATCACAGTCAGTATTAGAAAGACAAGGATCTCAGGAGAAGGCAGAGTCACAGGTCAGGGTACACCGTGAATTCAGATCGCACATGTTGTGTTGAGGATGTCTCTGGAACCAGACAATGAGGAGATCTGGACTAGAGATGGGGATTTCATTTGATTTTCTATTGTTAGTGTTTTGGGATTTTATTTTAGAGCCATCAGCAAGAGAGAGGGCAACCGAAGCTGTGGGAATGGGTGAGTTTGTCCAGGGAGTGTAGGTAAAGTGATAGTAGGTAAGAGGCATAGGCAAACCTGGGGGTGGGGGTAGCATTTAAATGAAATTTCAGGAAGAGAGGCCCAAGAGGACAGCAGAGTAAAGAAGCCAGAGAAGCAGGAGGAGAGCCAGCAGTGGCTGCAGTCCAGTTGGGGTGGGGGGTGGGGAACAAACATTTCATAAAAATAGGGGCTGGACTGAGAGTTATTTGTGTGACTTGGGATCTCCCTTTATCCTCCTCTCTAGCCAGGAGTCAGGTGACATGGTAACTAGAAGCTTGTCTCAGCTGACACTTTTTTATTTTGTTTTTTTAACTTTATTTTTATTGCTGACACTATTACATTTAAATGAGAAAACGGCAAAGGTCCAGGTCTGATCTTCTGTGCTGATCCAGAAGCGCCTACAAGCTCACTTCGCTGACTGCAAATGACACAGCCCAGTTTTTCTGGCCACGCCACTGAACCTTGATCTTTTCCTTCATGTGGCAAACTATAGGGCAGATATTCCTTCTGAGTCCAAATGGTTGCTATGACTGAGAACAAGCACGGGTCTGATTTCTACCTTCTCCTGCACATAAGGCCATTTGTAGGTTACTCGTGTCCTTCCCAAGGTCCAAAAGATCCTTTGAGTAATTGTATCGACAAATTTTTCCTTTTTCCTTACAGAACCTGCTTCCAGAAGGTTGCCCACATGCTGTTTATTAGAACCCCAAGACCCTACCAGGATCCTGATGGCAATGCCTTGAGCCCAGGGAGGTCTTTGTTGGAGGACACCAGGAGGATAGATAACTCTGTTTCCATGCCAACATGTGGTGAAACAGCATTATATCCTGCCTAGCACAAGCAGGCAGTGACTGTAATTTTTATAATCATCAGAGCCTTCTACTACGTACTTTTAGGAAATGGTAATTAAAAACAGAGTACTTACCTCTTCAACTCTCCTACCTCCCCAACTTTCATTAACGCTCAATTAATTTTAGCCAAGTTCAGTGTTAAGCTCTCTGCAGCACTTTGGCACAGTAGCAGCTGTGCATTGGGGATGACACAGTAGTTTCTTACTCCTGAAAAAAAAATTACCCTGGCAAAATGCCTCTTTTTGCCCTAGATGAACTGGTTCCAGTTCTCATTCTTCCAACCTCAAGGTTAGCGGGGTTGCTGAACTTCCACCGACTGAAAATAAGGGACTAAACAGTGTCCACCAGCCTGGAAGGGACATAGGGAAAAAAAACCAAGACTGAGGCTGACCATTCTGAAAGCTGGTACTGTTGGTAAGAGAACAACCTCCCATTTATCAATCTATGACCAATGAAAAGGGGGTGGCATGACTTTTTTTTTCCATGAAGAAACTAATGTAATGGTGTATCAACTATAATTCTTAAATAAATTTTAAAAAGATGTTCATAAAAATGAGACATATTAACATAATGACTTTATTACGCAGCAATGACATAAATAACAATCCACTCTCATAGAATATTGGTGTTGAAACTAGGAAAATGGCAGGTAGCACTTTTAAACCCAGAGCTAATGAAAACCCTAAATTTAGATTATACTCCATCTGGCTACCAAAAGCCCGCCTCAGCACATCAACCAGAGGACCAAACCAGAGAATGGAAATAGCTTCAAAAAATGCCGAAGAGAAGAGGTTCACTTAGAATTTTATCTGGTAAAACAACATTAAGCTATGGGATGGTGAGTCATCTGTTTCATGGATTATTTATGACTCCAGTGTTAATTCTGATGCTCTTGTGAAATAAATGGAGAGAAAAAAGAGATTTTTCTCCTTATAAACTTGGAAGAGTTTGGTTGCTGAATGTAATTCACTGGTAAGTGGCATTCAGTTGTTTAAAATAATGTTTGGGGATTTGGTTGTGACACTCCCTACATTTGCACAATAAAGACAGCTGCTGTGTCTACTCCTCCAAAGCCATTTAAGCACTAGCCCCATGGAGACCCCATTCCCTTAGCATTTTGCAAGAGTTATGTTTTGCACTAACTGAACAGCAAGCTTGTGTCCACAAAAACAAAATTGTTTTTTCCAGTTTTAGCTTTGCTTGTTAACAAAGTAAAGTAGATATGTCTCAAGCCAAAACTTCCCCTTTGTTTATGGTTAAAGATCTTGACCCAGACGAAAAAACAAAATCCACTGATGATTACAGAAAATCACCACCACACAGAATTCTCCCTTGACAACAATCCCTTGGCACACAAGCCATCGTGATAACCAGTGTACTCACAGAGAGTCAACAGTGGCTATTTGCAGTCGCTCTACTTCCTGTATTTTGGAGATTTTATGACATAGATTACAGAGTCTTATAAAATGTGTATTTATGGTTGACTCTTTATGCTTTTCAGAATTTGTTTGGAGTGTTGAGGAATGCTATGCTGAGTGTGTTGGTTTCTTTTTGTGCAAACTCTGCTGAAAAACAAGGACAGCGTACAGAATGAAGAAAGTTTATTCTAGGCCATGTATTGATAGGGAAGATCACCTCTGGATCTAGCCAGGGGTGCTTTAGTTCTTATTGAAATCTCCAGAGAAACTCTGACTCCCAAGCTTAATCAGATCTGTAGAGCCCTTGCTTACCTGGCCCCTGCTCAGACTGTATGCCAGACCTGTTATGGGATGAATGCCATCCTCCCAAAATCGTATGTTGAAGCCTTAATCCCCAGTACCTCGGATTGTGACTGTATTTGGAGACAGATATTTAGACAAGTTATTAAAGTAAAATGAGGTGATATGAGTTGGCCCTAATCCAATGTGGTTGGTGTTCTTAGAAGAAGAGATTAGAACACAGACACACACAGAGGAAAAACTATGTGAAGCTGAGGAGGCTGGGGAGAAGGCGACCATCTATAAGGCAATGAGAGAGGCATGAAAAGAAATCAGCCCTGCTGTTCTGGCCGGTGTGGCTCGGTTGGTTGGAACATTGTCCCATACACCAAAAGGCTGCAGGTTTAATTCCTGGTCAGGCCACACACCTGGGTTGTGGATTCGATCCCTGGTTGGGGCAAAATGGGAGGCAACCACTCAAAGTTTCTCTCTCACATCGATATTTCTCTCTCTCGCTCACCCTTTCTCTCTCTCTCCAAAGCAATGAAAAACATGTCCTTGGGTGAAGATTTAAACAACAAAAGAAGAAATCAACTCTGTTAACACCTTGATCTTGGACTTTAGCCTCCAAAATCATGAGAAAATCAATTTCTGTTGTTTAAGCCAGTGAACTTGTTGTTGTTTGTTCCGGCAGCCCCAACTAACTAACGCAAGTCCACTCGCTTTCTGTTCCCCGTCCTAGCTCCGTCTCACCTTCGTTCTGTTTCTTTCAGCGTGCCCGACTGGTTGCTAGTGGAGGTCCTTTGCACTAGCTGTGCCCTCCACCTGGTCTTTGCATGGCTGCTCCTTCTTGTTTTTCGGGTCTCAACTTAAATATCAGATCTTCAAAGGTTAGATAATCCAGAGTCACTCCCCTGATCCCCATTCTCAGTCTCTTCGCCATTTTAAAAATTGTACCATAGCACTTACCGCCACCTGCTTTTCTCATTAACTTCCGTATTTTCTTACCTTTGGTATCCTCCAGTGACCTGAGGACAGGCACGGGAATGTTTATCTTGTTCATCACCTATTCCTAAGTCTTTGAATACAGCCTGACATTTGGTAAGGGACTTGAGAAATAGTTAATGAATGAAAGAATGTTTGAGGGAATGAATAGCAACTGAAAAAAATATTTTAAGTCACTAAAATCAATTAATTGGTATGAAATGCCTGCCACATGTAAAGATAATAGAGTTGGCTGAAGCCAGTTGAGCAGAATTGAATGGAACTGAATTGAATTAGGCAAATAAAAACTAACCAATTTATAGAATTCAATTTTAAAATTTCATTCTAATTCACTGTGATCTAGTCTTGAAAATGAAGGCTCCAGTTCTCCAAAATAAAGCAAAGGAGATACATAAGATCCATGAAAAGAAAAGACTATCTGGTGATAGTTCCATGTGGAGAGAACAATTAAGAGAAAAAGTAACAAGGAGATTACTATCCACGTGTCCCCCTTTGTACTGCTGAAAACTTTTGCCGGTGCACATATAACTTTTAGAAAGAATTTTTTTTAAAGATAAAGCAAAGAGCTGAGCAATTACTTGCCTTAAGGGTGTCAGTGAAACCCTGGCCCTTTCCCCACCCACCCCAAACACACCATCATTCTTATTCCTGCCCCTTCCCTCCTGTTGCTAAGGCTAAAGGGACGCTGTCTTCTCCCATACCTCTTCCACAAGTTACCCTGTCAATCCAAATCTCTCGTACTTTCCTGTGACAGGTACATCACTTTGAATTATCATTGTTTGCCTAATATGCCTGTCTTAGCCTGAGCACTCACCTCCACTCTCTAATTCCAGAATATTTTCATCACCCCAAAAAGAAAGCTCAAGCCCATTAGTAATCACTCTCCATTTCTCCTCTCCCTCCAGGCCCTGGCAACCACTGATCTACTCGCTGTCTTCATGGATTTGACTATTCTGGGCATTTCCTAAAAAAATAGAGTAACACAATAGCCATCCATTTGTTTCTGGTTTCTTCAGTATATTGTTTGAAAGGTTCATCCATATTGTAGCATGTATCAGTACTTCATTCCTTTTTATGGTTGAATAATATTCCATTGTATGGATATAACATTTTGTTTATCTTGTCCTCAATTAATAGATATTTGGATTGTTTCCAGTTTTTTTGCTATTATAAATAATGTTGCTATGAATATTCGTGGCTAAGTTTTGTATGAAGATATGTTTTTAATTATCTTGAATTATATATTTAGAGCAGAATATTCTGGGTCATAAACACACATCATAACTTTGTGTTTAACTTATTGAAGAATTGCCAAGCCTTTTCCCCTAGTGGCCGTACCATTTTATATTCCCACCAGCAATATACGAAGGCAGGGCTTTTTTTTTTAGAGATTAGATAACCATAACTAAAGGACCTTGTCCTTTAAAGACTGTCCAAGGTCAAAAGAGAAAGAAAAGAAATGTTTTATTAGGAAGGAAGATGTTTTATTAAGGGAATGAATAGTTCGCAAAGCTCTGCAGACTTCTTTTCAGACAACATAGCCTTGCTTAATTCGCATTTTGACCATGTGTTGTCTTCTCGCAAATAGCCTAGGCATCTAGGGAACTTTCCCTGAGCAACGTAAGCACCATCAGCACATCATTTAATACCTGTAGTTTTGTCTCCTGTCCTGCAAGGAGGAATAGGTCTTCTTTTGCTCACATACCTTTACTTCTGGAAGTAAGCTTTTCAAAGATCAGGAAGTTCAGCCTTGCTTTAAACCGCCAAGCTGCCTGAATAGATTTCACCCATTATTTGAGTTTTTATTTTAAACTTTAGCCTCAGAAAAATTTTATAATCTAAGAGACTTTTGGAAAGTAAAAAGACATAAGGGGGTAGGGTGTGTGTGTTTCCATATGTGTGTTTGTGTGTGTGCAAGCATGCACACCACAGAATGAGGGGTACGTTCTGCCCTTCAGTAATTATCAACTAATTAACATAACAGAAGGCCACCACCTGCCCTGTCTATGACAGTCACAACCTACCACCGCACTGGCAGGCACTAAGTTTCTGGGCCTCCTTGAAAGAATGCAACATGGATTGTTAATACAAATAATTCCAAATCTATGGTTAAATATATGTAACTTATGGATGGCGTTCCAAAAAGCAGAAGAAATATATTTACAAATGAAAGTGAATCTACATTTACTTCACTAAAATTAATATATTTTTCTCATTATAGGTTTTCGTACTCACACTACTTAACTTCCCCAAAAGAATCGTCATACGGCCACAAACTCAACAGAACTCCTTCTCTGTTCATAAAAACTCCCGTCCTGACTCCAAGCCCACGCCCTAAGCAAACAGGCAAGCCCTTGCCCCATGCCCTAGGTGGCAATCTCCTGAGGCCTTGAACCCACAGAGAGCCTGTCCCCAAGGAGAGGCCATTCCACTCACCCAGCTGTCCTCTGGCCGCACAGCTCAGCTCCAAAAGACAGGCAGTGGCAGAGGCTCAGCTGATCTTGGCAGGGCAGCTGCAGAGAGAGGGGAAGAGAGGTTGAGAAGGGGAAGAGAGGTTGAGAAGGGAAAGAGAGTTCCCCCAAGCCAGCACACAAGGTAGCAGAGTAGGCAGGCTGTCAATCCAATGTCACGCCACAGCCTGACTGGTGATGCTGTCCTTCCTGAGGCCATGGGGAAGTGGTCTAGGATAGCTGCCTCCCAGTGTGCCATCAGAGGCTGGGACATCCTGTGATGAGCTCTGAAATGCTTTGTTGCAAAGAAACGCCATAGGAGCTCCAAGAGGGACCTAGTTCTGGACCCTCCCCAACCACATCGCTAAGCCTCATTCCTGCGGCTCTAAAGCGGCAATAGGTCAATGTGACATCTGAGAGACTGCATGTAAGAATGTTGCTATGAAATGAATTAAAAACTCACTAACTCAACATTAGTGGTTCTCGAACTTGAGCGTATTTCACCTGGAGAGCCTGTGAAACACAGATTACTGGTCTCACGCTCAGAGGTTCCATTCACTAGGTCAGGAGTAGGACCTGAGAATCTGCATTTCTAACAATTCCCGGCCAAGGGATCCTGCTACAGCTGGTCAGGGGCCACGCTTTGAGAACCACTAAAAAACACAGGATAAATGTCAGCCAGAGTTATAATGCGCAATCATTAGGCATGTCTAGACTGAGCAGTAAAAAGGGACCAACTCTGCTGTGCAGAAGAAACATGAAAATAGTAAGCATATAAATATAATGGAACATATAATGCTTGAGTTGCCAGTAACAAACTGTTGCAATTTGGTCTTTACAGTCAGAAAAGCCAGGAATTAAACAAACAGACATTTTGAACGACTACGGTCCACCAACTGAACAGGAAGGAAGAGGTCAAGCCTGCCATCCCCTTGGAAGCCCTTGGCCTTGGAGCTTTGGTTCTCTCCCTTCACAGAGGAGGAATCTCATACCCTAATTTACGCACAGCAGGGAGAGGATAACAGCTGAAGGAAATGCCCACCACACCCTGGCTAGTCACTGTAATGACCAGTAACAGCAACGCCCGTGGATATAAAACTTTATGATTTTAAAAAACTTTCCAGTGATCGAGACAGTGTGGTATTGGTAAAAGAATAAACAAATTGATTAATGAAACAGAATAGAGATCCCAGAAACAGATTGACACAAATACAGTCCAGTGATCTTTGACAAAGGGGCAAGGCCATCCCACAGAGAAAGAAAAAGCTTTTCAACTAATGGCGCTGGAATAACTGGCTATCCACATGCAGAAGAAGGATGAGGAGGAGGAGGAAAGGAGGAAAGGAAATAATCTAAACAAAGATCTTACACCTTCCACAAAAACTAATTTAAAATAAATCAGAGACTTAAATGTAAAATGCAAAATTGTAGTATTTTTAGAAGATATTCTAGGAGAGAAATCTAGATGACTTGGGTTTGGAGGTGACTTTTACGTACAACACCAAGGAAATAATCTATGAAAAAAAAATATGTTGAACTTTATTGAAATTGAAAACTTCTGCTCTGCAAAAGACATTGCTAAGAGAATAAAAAGACAAGTTACAGACTGGGAGAAAATGTTTGTGAAACATATCAAATACAGGACTGATATCCAAAAGTATAAAAATAATTAGTGTTCTGAGTTCCTTTGGATAAAACCCCAGAAGTGGAATTGCTGGGTCAAGAGGCAGTTGCATGTTTAATTTTTTGAGGAAATTCCATACTGTTTTCCACAGTGGCTGCACCAGTTTGCATTTCCACCAACAGTGCACTAGTGTCCCCTTTTCTACACATCCTTGCCAACATTTGTCATTGTTGAATTTATGATGAGAGCCATTCCGACAGGTATGAGGAAATATTTCATTGTGACTTTGATTTTCATTTCTCTGACAATTAGTGACATTGAGCATCTTTTCATATGTCTATTGGCCATAGCATGTCATGTTCGGAGAAGTGTCTATTCAGGTCCTCTGCTCATTTTTTAGTTAGATTATATGGGGTTTTGTGGGGGGGAAGGGGTTTATTGAGTAGTATGAGTTCTTTATAAATTTTGAATATTAGCTCCTTATGAGTTGTATACATTGGTGAATACATTCTCCCATTTAGTAGGTTGTCTCATTTTGTTGTTTCTCTTTGCTGTGCAAAACTTTTTAATTTGATATAATCCCATCTGTTTATTTTTTTCTTTTGTTTCCTTTACCTGAGGAGATATATCCGAAAAAAATATTGCTAAGAGAAATGTCAGAGATTTTACTGCCTATGTTTTCTTCTAAGATTTTCATGGTTTCGAGTCTAACATTTAAGCTGTTAATCCATTTTGAGTTTATTCTTGTATATGGTGTAAGAATATGGTCTAGTTTCATTTTTGCAACAAAGTCAGTTGCAAACTAAAATTTAGACATTTATCTTCTGATTCAAACCTCTGGATTCTTCCTGCCTCACCGTGCTGTGTGTGCGGTGCTGAGGAAACTGCACCTCCCTACATCCGGCTGTTTACCTCCCAGAGACACCGCCAAGGGCAAAGAGAGCTCGAGAGAACCTGGAGAGAGCAGTGGGTGTGTGGACAGGACTTAGGGTACAACGTCTTTCACTGGGGCACCCCCATGATTCCTTTGTCTGATCTGAGCACTGACACCCATTAACCAAGTCCTTAATTTTATGCTTTGCTTAGTAATACGGCAACCTAAAATGTGAAGCTTTGGGGGTTAGTCAAGGGACAAGGCATTAAATCTCTTTGTACGTGCCTAAATTATTCAGATTTTCCTAATTGAGTATTTCCCAAACTTCAGTCCTTTATATCCCATCCTCACAACTTTTTCCATGCTTGCCTATCGCTTACACTATTTTTACTTGATATTTTCCTTTATTTAGGCTGGCCCTAAACAGTGCCAACTCATAAAATTGAAAGCGTTCATCATTGCATCACTCCAAAGCACCTTGAGCACCCAGGGGCTCCCATAACACACTTGGGAACGGCTGCCCGAGGGAGATAACCCCTGACACTCAGAGCCCACTGGACAGAAACCAAGGAACTTGCCCTCCTCTGTGCTCGTCCCAGCCATCACAGTCTCTGGCACACAGGAGGTGCTCAAAGAGACATTTGTGGAATAAATGAACGAAAGATAAAAACTACTTTTTTGTCCAGTTTCTCAGCAGCCATTTTAAATCTAGTTTTTCAGTTACCTCTCTAACCAACAACAATTGCCCAATGTCCCCCAGAGCTATTGGCACCCCAGACCCTGCCCCAGTCAACAATGACATGCCCAGTCGGGATCACTTCCAGCCATGGCAACACACAGTTGCCTCTGGCCCCACACGTTCCAGGTCTTTCAGGTTCCTCTCTGTTTTGAGGGCTCTGTCCCACTGTGCCCTGAGTATCCAGGGAAAGGTCACCTTTTCTGGGACACCTTCCCCAATCCCCCCCTGGTGGAACTCTCTCCTTTCTGCACTCGTAATAAGAACACTCCTGCTCTTAATATTCTATATTATAATTGCCCATTTTCAAGAGTAAGCTCTGTTGAGGCAGGGGCCACATCTGTCTCGTGGTCCTGTGCCTGGTTCCATAGGGCCTAACAGGTGCTTCCAAAGCTAATGCCGCTCACGTTTGCCTTCTCCACAGACAGGGAGCTCCTGTGTCTGATTCATCCTCAGGTCCCCAGCATTTTACCACACACCTGGGACATAGTAGACACAATGTCATGGAAAGAAGAAAGGAAGGACAGGAGGAAGGGAGGGAAGCAAGAAATATAAACTGAAAGATACAACGTATTATTCCTTCAGTCCCATAGCTGGAAAACTGATACACAAAGTCAGCCATGACCTCTGTGCTCTCTTCAGTATACCAGGTGACAGCCAGAAAGAGACAAACAATAATTAAATGACTACTAGATGCCAGGTATCATGTTAGGTACTTTCCATAGCTTATCTCATTACTCCCTAACTGTATACAAAAGATATTATTGTTCCTAATTTATAAACAATAAAAAGTATTTTTTTCTAATAGTAAAGCATAATTTTTCTACATTGCTCCCATAAAATCTGGGGCTGGAGCCTCACTCTCCTACCAAAAAAAGAGGAAGGTAAGGAAAACTCTTATTTCTTCTCTCTTAGAGGGAAGCGACCTTGAAATCAACCACCCTTTTCCCTTCCAGTTCTTAGAGGGAGAAAGTTCACAAGGCAGACGGTCCCCTGGGACCCAGATTCTTCTCTTCCATGTTTTTACCTCCTTGTATGGGGAGCTAAAACATTAGGCTGAATACGAAGTCAATGTCATTGCAAAGTCTACACAGACTCTGTGGACAAGTTCATGAAAACCTGGACAAATTGCTTAATGAAAGTGGTGCATGTCACTAACATGCACAGCACATCCTGTGTTGGAAGCGGTACTTTTCATTAGCAGTGATCCCTCCTTTGACTTTGGAGCTCACCAGGTTACTAAAATCACGTGATATTTATGTGTGGAACATGTGACATATTATTCCCTATTGCTTAGTGACCCATGTAGGAACCAAATAGTAGCCAGACTACAAAACAACATCAGGTTGTTCAAATAAACTCCACCTAAAGAATGGTGACTTAGGGGGAGCTCTCAGCCAGGAATTCTTCCAAGATTTATTTACTGCAAAGAGGAAGAAAATATTCTAACTGTGGTTTGAAATGACATCTGATGAAATTACATGAACATGATGGAACGTCATCCCCTGGTTGGGATCCATTTTAATACCCCCTCCCTTGCTACCTTCCCATTTTACCCACTAAAGACCTTTCCAGGCTTCTGGCCAAGGTGGAGGCGCAGGTAGATACACTTTGCCTCCTCATGCAACCAAAAGAAGGACAACAACAAATTTAAAAACAAAACACAACCAGAACTGCCAGAAAATCGAATTGTATGGAAGTCCAACAAAGAGTTAAAGAAGAAATATTTATCCAGACTGGTAGAAGGGGTGGAGACAGAGACGGGAAGCCAGGGTGGAGGGGACACCTCAAGGTGGTAGCTGGAGGAGAGGGCACGCAAGATGGCAGCTGGCGGTCCCACATTTGCGTGTGGATAAACTGGGAGGAACAACAGGGGAGCGAGAGGGGAGGCTAAACCCAGGGTTCCACCGTGGGAAAAGAAAGCCTAAAATCTCTGGCTGTAAAAATCTATGGGGTAGCGGCAGTAGGAGAAACTCCCAGCCTCACAGGAGAGTTTGTTGGAGGGACCCAGGGAGTCCTAGAACATAAACAAACTCACCCACCCAGGAAACAGTACCAGAAAGGCCCAATTTGCTTATGGATAGTGGTGGAAGTGACTGAAAGCTGATGAGAGCTGGCCTAATGGTATTGTTCCCTCTCGGATGCCTCCCCCACAGACAGCACCACAAAGCAGCCATGTAAGTTTCACCACCCTGGTTAATGCCTAAGGCTCTGCCCCTTACAACGTAACAGGCATGCCAGAGACAAAAAAAATATGACCCAAATGAAAGAACAGATCAAAGCTCCAAAAACAGAACTAAGCAATGAAGAGATAGCCAACCTATCAGCTGGAGAGTTCAAAAAACTGGTAATCGATGCTCACAGAATTGGTGGAGTATGGTCACAAAGTAGAGGGAAAAATGAAGGCTATGCAAAATGAAGTAAAAAAATATATACAGGGAACCACCAGTGAAGGGGAGGAAACCTGGATTCAAATAAATGATCTGGAGCAGAAGGAAGAAACATTCAATCAGAACACAATGAAGAAACAATTCAAAAAAATGAGGAGAAGTTTAGGAACCTCTGGAAGAGCTTTAAATATTCCAACACTCAAATCATAGGGGTGCCTGAAGGAGAAGAGGAAGAGCAAGAAACTGAAAGCTTATTTGAAATTATAATGAAGGAGAACTTCTCCAATCTGGCAAAGGAAATAGACTTCCAGGAAGTCCAGGAAGCTCAGAGAGTCCCAAAGAAGTTGGACCCAAGCAAGCACACACCAAGGCACATCATCATTACATCACCCAAGATTAAAGATAAGGAGAAAATCTTAAAGCAGCAAGAGAAAAAGAGACAGTTACTTACAAAGGAGTTCCCATAAGACTATCAGCCAATTTATCAAAAGAAACTTTACAGGCAAGAAGGGGCTGGAAAGAAGTATTCAAAGTCATGAAGGGCAAGGAACTATGTCCAAGATTACTCTATCCAGCAAAGCTATCATTTAGATTGGAAGGGCAGATAAAGTGCTTCCCAGATAAGGTAAAGTTTAAGGAGTTCATCATCACCAAGCCATTATGATAAGAAATGTTAAAAGGGCTTATCTAAGAAAAAGATCAAAACTATGAAGAGTTTGTTGAAATGACAACAAACACTCAACTATCGACAGCTGAAACTAAAAACAAAAACGAACTAAGCAAACAACTAGAACAGGAACAGGATCACAGAAATAGAGATCACATTGGAGGGTTATCAGCTGGGATGGCGTGGGGAGAGAAAATGAGAAAAGGTACAGGGAATAAGAAGCATAATTGGTAGGTAAAAAGAGACAGGGGGAGGTTAAGAATAGTATAGGGAATGGAGAAGCCAAAGAACTTATATGTATGACCCATGGACATGAACTTAGCAGGGAGGGGATGATGGTGGGAAGGGGGTTGCAGGGCAGAGGGGAATAAAGAGGAGAAAAAAATGGGACAACTTTTAGTATAAGCAATAAAATATACTTTAAAAAAAGACCTTTTCATAAGAGATGCTAAGAAAAATCAACCAATATAAGGTCTAGCTGAAAGTGAGCACTAGACACTTATGGAGAGAAATCCATAATTAAACTAAAGAATTGTCTATTGAAAATTAATTGGAAACAACTCTGAGCATTGCCACAAAGTTATAAAATGTCCACCATCCCATTTGCTTGTCCCTTCATCCAATTCCCTCTCAAATCTCTTTTTCTCTCCTCACCCCATATTTCTTATTTGATGAGCCTGTTTGTGAGAAAGGAGTCTTAGGTTAGTCATTCACACTTTAGTGTAAATTAAAGTCAGTGCGTCAACTCTCACAGGAATGAGGATTTCGAGCCACAGCTCTAACAGAGGAAAGGCTGTCTTTGAATACTTTTAAGGGTACTCCATGAAACAGCTAAATACAAAGAAAAGAAGAGGCGCTGCTGGAGTCTGCCTATGCATAAACGCAGGCTTGAGTTCAGTTTTGAAAAATGAAAGCCTTCAGCTGCCACTCCCAGTTGAAAGTGAATTCAAATTAATTCAGACGTTGGGTGAGAGTTACAATTTTTCCTTCAGGGGTTTACTGGTTTCAATACCCACCTCTTCTCCTCTAGGCCCAGGAAACAGGCCTTTTTCTGATCGCCTGTGTCAGTTCAGTAGGATCCGTTCTCACTTGACACCTGGTCTTTCCACTCCAGATGCCCTTTCCCCACCAGCTCTTATTGAAAAGGCACATGAGCTGCCTGGGCCAAATGGGGCTGTGAGTCCTTCAACAAATGTTCTGCTGCGTTGAGTGCGACCCTCAGAGCAGAAAGTTGATAGTGCTCTGACACAGGCCCGTCCCCGGAGGCTCTCATCCTGTCTCAGCCAGAAGAACTTCAAAACTAAGCCAGCGGAAAATTCAGTCTGTTCCAAGCAAGAGAGACAAGTGTGCTCCCAAAATGAATACTGGCATTTGGTAATGCCCCAGGGTATTATAAATATAATCTTTCTGAGGTGTGAGTGTGTGTCAGGGAAAGAGATGGAGCCGGGTGTGTGTGCATGTGTGTGTGTGGCGACAGAAAGGGGAGCAAGGGCAGGTCCCGGGCCCAAAAGTCTCGGTGTAAGGAATGCAAGGCCAGGCACAGAGAAGAATGTCCATTCTGTGCCCAATTACTAAATTCCGAATTTCCTCTGGCTTCCTCACTGAAGAAATGGGAGAAAGGGAATCAGGGCGAGAGGGGGAAATGATATAGAAAAGAAGAGACAACGACAGAGAGAGAGAGGGAGAGAGGAGTGGGGATGAGGAAAGGAATGGGAAGCTGGGAACCTTCCTGGACATAGGCCAAAAGGCCTAGAATGAGAGAGAGACAGTCAGAATGAGAAACTACTGGTGTGTCACACATCCCTCCGCCAGCTACAAGTGATCAATTTCAGCCCTTATTGTGTTTTTGCCATTTATCAAGTACTGTGTCCAAATGGCCCACCTTCCATAATGCAGTGCCAAGGCTACCCCACTATCCACAAGGCATTGTGTTTCCCGCCAAACAGATGGGCTTGTGGGGGGGGGGGGGTCTTAACCCCTCTGAACATAATGACCAATCTCTGGGACTGAAGAACAGAATAAAGTAAAGTGAACTGACCCTACAAGAAGACCTTTGTGACATTCGCTGTCCTTTAACCAACCAAATTGACCAGCCCCAGGGCAGGGGCTCTTAACTTTTTATGTCCTGTGGCTCTTTTGCAGGTTGGAAAGCCTATAGACCTCTTCTCAGAATCATGTTTTAAGTGCATAAACTATAAAGGAAAACAATTACACTGTTATGATTATCAAATATAAATAACGAGATAGTAATATTTGTACTTCTATCAATACTTTAAAAGGTAAGTTCTGATGAAGCATCAAAAAACTACTGTCATTTCAAATTGCAATGGGAGAAATCAATTTTTTTTTCTGGTTTCTTTTTAAACTTGTGATGTGGTAATATGTACGCTTCTTTATTAATCATTTTAAGTATATTTTATTGATTATGCTATAACAGTTGTCCCATTTTTTCCTCCCTTTTATGCCTCTCTGCCCTGCAACCCCCTCCCGTTTCTTGCAGCGTTCACCCCCCTTAGTTCATGTCCATGGGTCGTACATATCAGTCTTTGGCTTCTCCATTTCCTATACTATTCTTAGCCTACCCTGTGTATTTTGTACCTACCATTTATGCTTTTTATGCCCTGTACGTTTTGCCACATTCTCCTTCCTCCCCTCTCCCCACTGCTAGCCCTCCATGTGATCTCCATTTCTGTGATTCTATTGCTGTTCTAGTTGTTTACTTAGTTTGTTTTTCTTTTTCTTTTTCTTTTTTTAGGTTCAGTTGTTGATAGTTGTGAGTTTGTTATCATTTTGCTGTTCATAGTTTTGATCTTCTTTTCCTTAGATAAGTTTCTCTAACACTACATATAATAAGGACTGATGATGATGAACTCCTTTAACTTTACTTTGTCTGGGAAGCATTTAATCTGCCCTTCCATTCTAAATGATAGCTTTGCTGGATAGAGTAATCTTGGACATAGTTCCTTGCCTTTATGACTTTGAATACTTCTTTCCAGCCCCTTCTTGCCTGTAAAGTTTCTTTTGATAAATTAGCTGATAGTCTTATGGGAACTCCTTTGTAAGTAACTGTCTCTTTTTCTCTTGCTGCTTTAAGATTTTCTCCTTATCTTTAATCTTGGGTGATGTAATGATGATGTGCCTTGGTGTGTGCTTGCTTGGGTCCAACTTCTTTGGGACTCTCTGAGCTTCCTGGACTTCCTGGAAGTCTATTTCCTTTGCCAGATTGGAGAAGTTCTCCTTCATTATAATTTCAAATAAGCTTTCAGTTTCTTGCTCTTCCTCTTCTCCTTCAGGCACCCCTATGATTTGAGTGTTGGAATATTTAAAGCTCTTCCAGAGGTTCCTAAACTTCTCCTCATTTTTTTGAATTGTTTCTTCATTGTGTTCTGGTTGAATGTTTATTTCTTCCTTCTGCTCCAAATCATTGATCTGGATCCTGGTTTCCTTTCCTTATTGTTGGTTCCCTGTATATTTTTCTTTATTTCACTTTGCATAGCCTTCATTTTTTCCTCTATTTTGCAACCCTACTCAACCATTTTTGCCACACTCAACCACAGTGAGCATCCTGATTACCAATGTTTTGAACACTGCATCTGATAGATTGGCTATCTCCTTGTTGCTTAGTTCTTTTTCTGGAGTTTTAATCTGTTCTTTCTTTTGGGCCATATTTCTTTGTCTTGGAGCACCTGTTACATTGTAGGGGGTGGAGCCTTAGGAATTCGCCAGAGTGGGGCAAACCGCTTCACTGTGTTGCAGCGCTGTATGTGGGGGAAGGGTCAGACAGGGAACAATGCTGCTTGGTCTGCTCTGTCCCCACTTTCAGTCATTTCCCCCACTATGCACAAGCAAGTTGCACCCTTCTGGTGCTGATTCCTGGGTGGGTGTGTTTGTGTACATTCTAGAACCCTGTGAGCCCCTCCAGCAGACTCTCCTGTGAGACTGGCAGTTTCTCCAGCCGCTATAATCCCCACAGGTTTTTACAGCCAGAGGTTTTGAAGCTTTCTTTTCCTGCACTGGAATGCTGGGTTGCATGGTCTGTCTCACTCCCCAGTTGTTCCTCCTGGTTTATCTACACACGAATGTGGGACCCTCATCTGCCAGCCGCTGCCTCACCACGAGTCCTCTCTGCCCTGGCTGCCTATCCCCACTCCTCCTACCAGTCTAGATGAATGTTTCTTCTTTAACTCCTTGGTTGTCAGGTTTCCATACAGTTCGATTTTCTGGCAGTTCTGGTTGTTTTTAGTTTTTAAATTGGTTGTTATCCTTCTTTCTGTTGTGCAAGGAAGCAAAGCATATCTACCTAAACCTTTATCTTGGCCAGAAGTCTTGAAAATAATGTTTCCAGGTGTCTGCAACAACTGTCAGGTGACATGAAAAGATCTGTGTCTTCTGTGGTCCATTGTCACAATGTGGTTTGTTGCCTGCATTCTTCCTAGATTTCAGGGAAAGGTTACAGAGGTAGTTTTTTCCTATCCAAATTCATGGATCTGAACAAAAGAAATAACGGGAAGGGGGGTTGCTGATGAGAATAATAAGAATAACAACAGAACTGTAGCAACAAAGCAACACCTGTTAAAAGTGCAACACCTGCTAAAAGCACAACACCGAACATGGCTGCCATCTATGGAGACTCTTCTCTGTACAAGGCCCTGAGCTCAGTGTTTCCAGCAAATCATTTCCCTTCATCCTCTCTCTGGGGAAGGCTCATTTTGCCCACTTCAGGGATAAGGAAACTGAGGCTTAGGGATTTTAGGGAACTTTTCCAGGATCACTGCTGATGAGCAGCTGAACAAAGAATGGAAGTCAAAGCTATGGTTGCCTGGCACCAGAGCCTACATTAATTGGTCTTCTTGAGAGAAGGACATGTATGTGCGTGTGTGTGGGGGTGGGGGGGATGCTCTTTACTTTTTCTTATCTGTGCTCATGTCCCAATAGCGTGAAATGGGGAGATAGGTGCCTGAGAGGATAGAAGTCTATAGATCATCAACACCATAGAAAAATCTCATAAACGCTGAAAAGAAAAAGCTGTGTGGGGGGAATAACTCTATCAGAAGTAACATACCTCTATAATTTAGACAGAATGTTAACAACACATGAACAGACAGATCACCTGAACTTGGATGGACTTAACTCTCCATACAACCACAAACATGACTCATAAGCAGCTACTACCCCTCACTGAATCACAAACACCGGTTACCCAACAAGACTCTACAAGACTCAGGGATGAAGGAGAACTAATTTTTTTAAATGGTGTTCAAACAGGATCTGTTTCTGTTTGGATCATCAGATGAGACTTGCACATCAATCAGTAAGTCATAAGACCAAATTAAGCTTAATTTAATGCAATCCAGAATTGCAATAGCTTTCTTGGTGATCACATCACATCGATGACTCACACTGGATTTATTGTCAAATAAAATCTGTCATCCTTTGTTACACACATTGCTGCTAAGCTATGTCACATCCTGAAAATGTGCTGTTGGTGTTTTGGACCAAAGTACAGTGTATTTTATTTATCCCCATTAAATTTAATTCCATGGCCATGTCCCATCATGCAAGCCCATGACTGTCTATTTTTAGATTTTTGTTATTATTGATAAGCATGTCCTGGTGAACATTGCTTTTTCTCCTTCACTAACAAACATTTCAATAATCTCCTCTAGAACCTCACATAAAATAATCAGGAAACTATATAGCTTGCAGAAGCTGTCAAGGTCAGACCTCTGGGGGAGAATGGGGTGGGGGATGGAGGGGAAGAAGTATCACTTCTTACTCAAGTGGAGTGTTTATACCTTGATGTAACATTTGGAATTTCAAAAGAGACGTAATAATTTTGATAATAAAATTCTTAACCATAATAATCATTTTAAAAAATCAGATGGGCACAACTTCTCAAAGTCCCCTTAACTGTGAAATATACCTTGTTTAGGCCAGAAGAATGGACTAGTTTGAACACCTGTACTTTCATCTTAAATATCCATGTCTCTTTTATTAATGCTTGGTCAATTCTTATCAGTTCAAGGATCATCCTGCTTCATTTATGCAAAGTATGTTGGTACTGAGTATGTTCTAGACACTGAAAATTCAAAGATAAATATGTTCCCTGACTTTAGGAAGCTTTCAGTTTATGGGAGAAAACATATGCACATAGATAAATTATATGCAGTAATTAGGAGTCAAAATGGCTTATATAATAAAGAGAATCTATTGACTCATGTAACTGAAAGGTCCAGAGATACGCCATGCTTCAGGCCTGGCTGGACTCGGGCTCCTTCAGTGTGTGGTACAAAGCATGTAGCAGCTAGTTGACTTTCCAGAGAACAAACCCTTGATTTATAGCATTTACCAATTTCCATGTTGTAAATACTGCCACCATGACCTATTTCAAGCTACCAACATGAAGTTCCTGACCCCAGAATTGATAACAGATATGTACAATCACGTCTGGTCTTGTGAAGACTAACTCCAACATCCTACTGCCACCCTTATTTCTTAACAAGTTTCTCAGTTCTTCCATCTTCTACATGCTGGTTTTGATCTGATGAGGCAGCCAACACCCGGGACTATATATTTTCTTGCTAGCATTCAGTGGAAGAGGACAAGCTTCTCTTTCCTTAACAATTGAAAAATTCCTGCACTCCCATGAATATCAAGGAATTGTCACTTCCAACTGGCTTAGCCCTAGGGAACATGTTTAAATAAGCACATAATAACATCTGCCTCCCAAAGCTCTTCATTTCATCTACCAATGCTCCTTGTTGAATACAATTCATACCAAAAACCTATCTTTTAGAACTGAGATTATTGGCAAGACAAGAAAACAGCTTTTTCATATTTGTTCAGTGTAGTGGCTACAGATCTTCCCCTCAGGATTGAGGCTCTCATCCCCCCAATGCTAGAAGTTTTCACTGATGGTTCATAGCTGAGTTCTTCTCCAGGCATTGGCAAAGAAAGTAAGAAGGAAAGAATGAAAGGAAGGAAGGAAGGAAGGAAGGAAGGAAGGAAGGAAGGAAGGAAGGAAGGAAGGAAGGAAGGAAGGAAGGAAGGAAGAAAGGAAGGACGGACCTGTAAAACTCCCTGCCCCTCCTGAAAAGAAACTGCTTCTAATGACTGGTCAACGGGTAGGTACAAAACTACAAAACTGGCCTCGCCTCAATTCAAACATCTCTAAAAGTGATGTTCCAGCTCCACAGATCCTGTGGGGGATCAGGTGAGACCTTTGTTGCTACTGCACAGCAGGTCAATTTTTCCTTCTGCCCCATTGGGCTTCCTTCTGTCTGTTACATCATTGCTGCCGTGAGCCCTTCCCACTTCATTTCCTGCATGCAAATCTCAGTGCCTATTTCCATGGAACCCCATCTGCACTGTCCATCCCTGAACCAGTCACTGGGGTGTTCTAGACAAATCAGGGCCCATCATCGAAGCTGGAGTTGGATCGGTCCCACTGGCATCCCATGGCTGCTCCACTGTCAGGAAGCATTAGAATGGATCTTGAGAGAAAACCACACTGTCTGCTACACAGGATAACATGCTGAATGATGTAAGAGACATATGAGCTATAATATCACAGTCCAATCAGTACATTGTAGGTGTTGAGAAAGAAAGAAAGCAGCCCCTAACACCTGGAAATAATCACAGCAAGACCCCAATAGCATTATAAGCTGGCCTGGCACTCACGGCGAGGCCATTTTGTTCCCCAGTTTGGCATAAACAATCTCACAGAACACCAGCCTCAGACAGGCTTCCTCTGAACCCTGATATAATGAAACAAAACGGGGTCACTGTATAATTTTGTCTATGCAAAGACAAAAATAAGGTCACTGTGCCACCCACAAGACACTCAATCACAGAAGTGCCCTGGCTTCCTGGTGGTTTCCAATATGAAGCAAATCCCTGATTTCTTAGACCCTCCCAAATCCCCAAACAAACCCCTAATCTTATAATTGTAAGTTCTTTGTAACTCACTATTACTGAGGTGCCCAATGGTTCCCATGGAGTACGTTCCTCCACCATCAACAAGTAATAGGTCCCCTTGCTTCACTGTCAGCGTGCTCCTGGTGGTCTCTGGCTTAAGGGCATTCACACTTCCTATGCATGTGTGGAGTGAATAACTGAGTATGTCGATGACCGTGCCATACTTCTTCCAGGGGGCCTTAACAGAGAAGGTGAATTTTCAGCTTGTTCTTGAAGGATGATTGGGTTTTTCCAAGCAAGCAAAGTCAGAGAGATGTCTTTCTGGGCAAAGGGAGTGGCATGTACAAAGGATGGCTGCACAGAAATGAAGGATGAAGAGTCTGTGTAGGTGGGGTGTGGGTCGAGCTGGAAGGATGCTGAGCCCAAATATGGAGATCCTGGTAGGGGTAGGTCCACGAAATCCGGCCGACAGAGAGGATGGGGAATGCAAGGTAAATAGTTCTGAACTTGAACTTGAGTTGAGAGGAGAATTACCTGAATAACCATAACTATTTTTTTCTAACCACTTCTTAATGTTATTACATTTATTGGGGTGACATCGGGTACTCTAACCCTTTTTTATCTTTTTTTTTTTTTTGGAGGATGAGATAAGGTGGAGTGGGGAAACGTTTTTGCTAAATTGAAATTGAGTACTTTGAGTTTCCCAGTTTTCTCAACTTTAAGTTGAATGCACATGCCTGACAGCATGGAGCCCTTTACTCTCTTCACACCTTGCCAAGTGGCTTTGTGAAGACCACAATAGTGTTCTTTAATTATAGGTCTTTTGAAAAGAACATAAATCTGATGATGCTGCAGTAGACTGAAATGCCCCCAGTCTTATCAATGTTCCCTAGGGCCCCTTAGACTACCATTATAGAGAATTTTGTGTATATTTATAAATCCATTTTTTCATATTTTTTACTATATATGTATTGATAAACCATATAAGTATTATTTTATACTCCTAAACATAAATAGCATCACAATGTTGTATCATTTTTATGCACTTTTTTCATTCAACATTATGTTTTGAGACCCAGCCTTTTTGTTAATAGGTGCATAGCTCTTAGTGCCAATGAGCACCATATAAGTAATGACTGATTATTTTTATTATTAATATATAGATTTAGATCATTCCTTATAATTAATTTATAGTAATATATCATTGATTACACTACATTTTATTTACCTATTTCCCTGTTGGTGGCTATTTCCAGTTTGGGGCAATTTTAAACAATACCCCATAGACTACCCTTAAACAAATCATGCTCCTATGTTCAAGAGTTTGTATTTACTTGAAAGGGGAGAATTCCTACTTCTCTGTATCTTTGCCTACCACTGTGTCAGATGTTTCAAAGATCTGTGGGTGCAGTCCTGACGGGTGTGGATCAGTTGGTGGCGCGTCATCCCGCAAAGCAAAAGGTTGCTGGTTCTTCCTGGTCAAGACACCGGCCTGGGTCTCGATCTCAGCCCCCATGGTCGGTTGGGCGCACAGAAGAGACGCAGCCAATCAATGTGTCTCTCCCGCATCGATGTTTCTCTCCCTCTCTCTCTTCCTCCGTTCCCCTCTCTCTAAAAATGAATAAATAAAATCCTTTAAAAAAATTTTTAGGTACAAAACTATAATCTTGTTGTTTCGATTTTTATTATCCAGTTCACTAATAAGTTAGGCTGGGCTTTTTTTCCCCTATATTTATTCTTCACTTAGATCCTTAAGCATTCCCAGGGTCACGGACCCTTTTTCACCCTCGTAAAAATGCACACGTGTACACACACCGCAACTTGTCTGCACATCCAGGGGCTTCATTGAGCCCCTGAGGACCAGCCTCAGACCCTCAGTGCAGGGGCTCTGCAGCTTTTAGTGAAGATAAAAACCACCTGGGGGGTCTTTGCAGTGCAGATTCTCAGGGCACATCTTCAAGGATCCTGGCTCCAGGCATCTGGGCCCAGTCACAGGGCAATAAATTTAAGAAAGATATCTTTCAGGGTCCCTGGATTCCTAATAATAAATCTTTTTCCTTCTAAAATTTCCCCTTTTCCCATAGCTATGAAACAAAAGATATACTGTAGCCGATACTGTAGCTATTGTTAAATCCTGAGTTACTGCCGAAGAAGAAGAAGCGTCTTGGACTGCTCATCAACTTAGCTGGGAAGGTGCGTGAAGGGAGGAACAAACAGGCTGACATGCGACACAAGGAAAAACACAAGGAAAGGAAAAAATTTAGGAAATTCTAAGCTATGCAGAAAATGCTACATAAAAAGCAACTCCCTACCAAATATGAACAGCTTGTGTTTGGAATGGCTTGTGTTACTAATTTTATTAGATGAACAAGCTCATTTTTTTTTCCTTTGCCAGATACTTTAAAGATTCTCTTGTGAAAAGAAGGATATAAATTTAGTTTGCTCTCAGATCTAAATTTGCATAAGTGCCTCTGTTGTAAGATGAAGACAAGTGATTGCCTCAACTGTGAATAAGGCATTTATGTGGGATCTGAAGAACAAAATAGAAACAGGGGCATGGATACATGGGCTAGACTAACGGCTGGCAGAGGAGAAAGGGGTTGGGGGCTGGATGAAAGAAGTTGAAGGAATTAAGCAAAAAAACAAACAAACAAAAAACCCACATTTATACATAACACATAGACACAGACAACAGGGTGGTGATAGCCAGAGGGAAAGGGGGGCGGACAAAGAGGGGATAAACGGAGGGATGGAAAGAGATTTTGCCTGGGGATGAGCACATGATGTTTTATTGAGTTGTACACTTGAAATCTATACCCCAATAAATTCAATTTAAAAAAGAAAAAGAAAATAAATTTAAAAATAAAAGAGATATTTTCTATCTAAAAACCTAGTACTAAAGGACCAGAGAATTTGTGAAACATTTTGAGAGCTATTAAGAATCCTTTTGGTATGATGATGCTGTTACATGGATAGATTCCTCCCTTTTCTTTTTTAGACCTGCGGGCTTCAAGAGAGAGCTAATCCTTGTTTTTGACTCAGCCACACGAATGCGCTTCTCTCTGGGCCATTCAAAGGCCAGCATCCTCTTAAACCTTCTGTGTAATGTGGTGCTGTGACTGATGCCAGGAACAAGAACTGCGATCCGGTTCCAGGACGTTAGAATGACTCATGGTTCTAACTGGTTAACTTTGGTCCAGTAACAATAGAAAAATGACTCAGTTGCTCTGCCTGTGAAACTGGGACAGTGATGCTGGCTGCCTACCTCACAGGAAGGGCTGAAGGAGGACCAGGCTTGGGAGATAACAAAGGCCTCTGGAGACGAGGCATGACGTGGGTGGGAGCTAGGGAGGTGCCAAGAAGGAGCCAGAAGACTGTGAGGGGCTACCTGACACAGAACTGAAGGAGACCTGCATGTAGGACACTCTGTAAACAACAGAGAAAACCGGATGAAGTCCCCTGTCCTTCAGGAGGCAATCTTTCTACTTCATGTGTAACTCACTGGGTTCAGAGTAAAAATGGTGTCCCAGGCTTTCTGAAACTTTCTAGTTCCCATTATCTTGTTCATTTGGCCTTACAGTATTCCTCATACTATACAGATTGTGTGACTCTAGACATATTTATTAAATGTAAGAATTATGATTGAGTTATAAATATCTGTGTGTATGTATATGCCTGGTAAGATGCCTACCATTTTATCATAAATACTCTATGTGTCCAGTAAATGAAGTCTTACACACAGAGTAAAACAACACACACACACCAGTATTTTTTCCATGGATTCAAACCATGAAGAAGAGAATTGGAGAGAGCCCTGGTGAGACAATTCTGCCACAGTACTCATTGCTGCCTATATTGTTTATGATCTAGACATGATTGCAGTAATGGAAAATGAGTAACCATGACTTAAAATAGAAGTTAGTTTCTCTCTCACATAATATGGCTGCTCTAGAGTGTCACAAACCCAAATTCCTTCCACCTTTCTTAGGGCGTTACTTTCATCTGCATGGCCCAGGAAGCTCACCACAACGCCTGCATCTTGGTTTATAGAATGGGGAAAGTGAGGAGAACACATTTTTCCTTTCCAACACACCTCTCTTCTCAACCCTATGGCTAGAACTTAGTCACATGACCATACCTAGTTGCAAAGAAGTCTGGGAAATGTAGTCCATATTCTGAGGAGCTACAGATCCAACTGAAAACCAGGGTTCTCCAAAAAAAACAGAAGGGAGAAATAAATATTGGGACAACTAGTCATCTTTGTCACACTTCCCAGAATTTAAAATAAAAAAAGCAAAAAGATATGAATTTTCCAGAGTCACTAAAAAATTCCCCAGTGAACTCATAAGTAGTTGGCACTAGCTGATCTCATGAATGTACTGATCTACATGCAGTCAACCCAGATGTTCACTTAGTTCTCGATTTTGTACATTTGCCTTTTAAACAGCCTGTATTTTCATGTATTAGTCTCTGATACCCTTAAACCTTCTATCCTGCATCAATTTGGGGTTTTCATACAGCAGCTAAAATCTTATGTTTTTTTGCCTCTTTGAGAATAAAATCCCACCTTGATTACTATACATACAAAAGTAGATACTGAATGCATTTGGTGTAAAATCAGGGATCTACCTGCATTTAAGTTGGAAAATAAGAATAAAGAGCCAGTGAGAATACCCAGGGTAGGAGAGGTTATGAGTGACCTTACAACCTAATAGTCATAATAATTAAAGTAACCATAAAATAATTAAAATCTATTGAAGACTTACTTTGTGCCAAGTGCTTTACCTGCATGCTCTCATTTAGAAAAGAAAGAAGGAAAAAGGAAAGAAGGGAGGAAGGGAGGGAGGGAGAGAGAAAGGGAGGGAGGGAAGAAGGAAGGAAGGAAGGAAGGAAGGAAGGAAGGAAGGAAGGAAGGAAGGAAGGAAGAAATGAGTATATTAAGGAGGGATATACTATTATCATCTCCATTTACAGCTGAGGAAACTGGGTTTAAGAAGTTAAGTGACTTGCCCAAGACCACCCAACTACCAAGTGGCAGAGTCTGGACTTGAACTCTAGAATCTAACACTAGTATCGTTACTTTCAAACACTGAGCTACATTGCCATGCTGATGGAAGGGAGGACATGGGCGCTGCCCCATGCATACTTCCTGCCCCATATCGCATGCACAGATATCCATGCTGTCAATCACCCTATCTGGGAGCCCTGGGGCAAGAGACCTAAGCAAGGGAATACAGGTGCCAACCTTCAGTATTTAAGAAGTAATCTTAGAAAATTAATTTAAAGCCTCCACAAAGTCTTTGTACCATGAAGAAATTCAGAAAAACTTGAAGTATATTAAAAAATTAGTTCTGCATTTGATGATTATTAATGTTCACAAAATCTAAGCTACTCCGCATGTCAGCGCTATAAACTACTCCTTTTTAGCATGCTCTGCTATTGTAACTCATCACATAATAATGTCTACCTACTCGGTGGAGAGTGCACTCCAGGAAGGTATGTCCTTGGCTTTATTCCCAAACTGGGAACCAAATGGGTGTACAATAATTATTTATGAATGAATCAGAGTTTTCCTCTATTAGAAATGGTTAATAAAAATAATTATATTATTAGATGTTGCTGTGCTTCAAAATTTGATACTAAGAACTTGCACTATAAAAAGTTTTGCTTAATCCATGTTAACTTATCAGAGGAATTTAATATCCCACTGACTTGTGTGAGTCTGTGTTCCCTGTGGAATTTCATTTCTATTAATAAGTTTGTTTACCAGACTACTTTTGCCCCCAACATTTTCTGTGGTCGGTTTTAAATTTGACACCAGTGGATAGGAAGGAGTCAAGTCATTAAGATCTCAAACTGCTTGGGAACATGGTAATTAAGCTCCAAGTAAAGTGACCCCAGGATTCATCTGTCCTTAATAAATCCATTCTTGAAAAGAAATTCCTTCTCCTTAAGACATATAATTGATATAACCTGGTTATATTAATTTCTCCACAGAAATTTCAGGTAAAAAATTCAGGATCCTTTTTACCTTGGAACTCTTATTCTTTGTCACCTAGGCGGACAAGATTCCTACTAAATTTACACAGATGCTTAACTGGCCAAATGCCTGGTGAAAACCAAAGACAATCTAACTTTCTTAGAGTTTTTTAAAAATGGCTTCTTTCTCAAATGCATGTCTGTTTTAGGGTTCCCTTTTTTGAGCAAGCCCACTCTCCCCATCTATGTACCAATTCAAAATTTCGGTTGCAGGATTATAAAGAACTGAGGATTTCCTAGGTGAGAATTGGTCACAGGCTTATATACCTCAATACATTTCATATCTGGTGGAGCCCTTCCTCTCCGAAAGGATAAGGGCTCCCAGTGTTTATGTGAGATGGACTCCAAGGCACCTTTCTGAAGTTTGCTGGGAGAAAATGTGTGGCTTGACCAGCTGCTTTCCTTCTAGGAGCTCTTTCCTCCCCAACTTTTCTTTTGAAATTTTTAAACCTACAGAAAAGTTGAAAGAACAGTTCAGTGAACATCTCTGAACCTTTCAGATAGGTTAACCAATTGTTAACATTTCCATGTTCCAAATGTCCCAAAGAATATTTTCTTTCTCTTAATATATCTGCATATACTTATAGGTATAGACATTTACATGCTTTTCTATTGAACCATTGGTAAATAAGTTGCAAAAATCGTACTTCATTCCTAAGTATTTAAGCTGTATCGCCTAAAAAAATAAAATTAAATAAAAATATTCTCATACATAGCCACAATACCATTGTCATACCCAAGAAACTTACCATTAATTTAATAATATTATCTAATAGTCTATAATCATAATTCCCCAGCTGTCCCATAATGTGTTTTATGGTTGGGTGGTTTGTTCATTTGCTTTGAAGGGTAGAGCTATTCATATTCATTCAAGTTCATGTATTGCATTTGATTATCATGTATATTTAATCTGTTTTAACATAATTCTATCTACTTCCAGCTCTGCCTTTTTTTTGTTTTGCTTTACTTTTCAATTTTTTTTTAAATTCCAGGGCAGTTGTCTTGTAGAATGTGCCATATTCTGAATTAATCTGTTTCTTTGTGATTCTTTTCTGCTTAGCAATTTTGGCAAGAATCATATATTGTGATTCTGTTCCCATGAACTTTGAACAAACTCCAGAACAAGGATTTTACCAAGACCTCACCAATTAGATCCAAAAACGGGGGGAACAAGTCACTTTCAAAAATGAGATTTAGTATACAGTGCTTTTGACAGAAGGCTGAGATGTCCAAAGCAAAATGAAAGATGAATTGTCCAACATTCATGTCCAAGATTATTAATAACTCATGGATGTTTGAAAGGGACCCTTGTTATATCAAATCTAATAACCTTTGTTGAATCATCAGAATTGAGATTTGGGCAGGGTCAGTCTCTGCCCTTGCAAAGTGGATAATTACTAAGTTGGTGCAATTTCAGGAATGCAGGAGGCCACTCTTTCCCACTCAGCTACACAGCCTCTATTATGTGAGCAATGACTCCCAGCTGCTATTATTAATCATCAAGGCTCTTTAATGAATAGCTATTATAAGTCAGGCCTTGTGCTCAGGCCTTGTGTTTTATTGATTTATTTCTTTCAACAACGTCATGACATAAACATTATTATCCCCGTGTTATAGACAGGAAACTGAGGCTTAGTGATATAACTTCTCCAAGGACCCAAACAATGTACTTGGGATTTGAATCAAAATCTGCCTCACTGAGTCAGTAGGAGCCCACACAGAGCCAGCAACAGAGGCAGAACAAATATTTGGAGGCTCCTGGGTCAGGTGAGTCTGAGGGTGCCAGATATAGCTCATAAGAGGTGTCTTATATAATATCTCGTTTCTCTCTACACAGCTCCAGACTTGCATACTGGACATTTCCATGTGAATATCTAATAGGCACGTGAAGCTTAACACTGTCAAAAGGGAGTTTTTCCTCCCTCCTCACCTCAACATGCTCCTCCTAATGTCTTCCCTTTCTTGGCTAATGACTTCTTAATCCAATTGGTTGCTAAGCTAAAAATTGAAAAGTTACCTTTGGATCTTTTCATTTCCTCACCCTACACTTTTCTACCAGTATATCCTTCTGCCACTAGCTACAAAATGTATCCTAAACCCACTCACTTCCCTCGATGTACACTCTAACCAACACAACCCATCCATCACCATATCCCAGGTGGACTCTTCCTGACTTAACTGGCACACCCTGCTCTTTGTAATACAGTCTCTGAGATTCCTGTTAGCACAGCAGGTGGTGCGTCATTCTCATAAGATATAATCTCCTTCCACACAGCTGCAGCCACAGCAAGCCTTTTTTTCTCACATTTTATTACAAAAATTTTTCAAATGTATACAAAAGTAAAAACACTAGTAAATCAAACCCCAATTCAACAAGTGTTCATGATTGAATAAAAAATCCTGTGTCATCTCTATTTCTAATTTTGAGGTAAATTCCAGATATCATCATTTGATCTATAAGTGATATTATTTTGCATAAGTTTGTACCTCTTAAAAAAGGCAAATTTTTTTAATGCATCAAAGGAACAATCAATAAAAATTGAAAATAATTTTTTTTTAAACTGTAACTATGTAACATTACGGGGTGCTCTTTTTAAAAGGTAAAGCAAGTCACATCACTTCCTTGCTGAAAACCTTCCAATGGTTTCCCATTATGCTTTGTATCAAAGCCAAACTCCTTACTCATGCCAGGAAGGCCCTTGCCTTTGTCTCTGGTCCCATTCCCAGCCATTCTCTCTTGTTCGCTGCACACTGGCCACACTGGCCTTCTTTCTGCTCTGCAAATGCTCCGTGCTCGTTCCAGCCTGGGAGGCCTCACACTGGTCGCTCTCTCTGCCTAGAAGGCTCATCCCTGTCATCTTATGCTTGGCTCCTTGTCATTCAGGTCTCATATTACATGAGAACACCTCTTATCCCCAGTCTCGGGTAGCTACTCAGTCATTACCACATTACCCTCTTCTAATTCTCTCCATAGCTTTGCCCATGATATTTCAGTGTGTCCTGGACACCTTTACGCTTATTGTCAAGTATGACTGTTAATAACACCTCGTTCACTTTCAAGTGTGGGCAACAAATTTTATGGTCAGTCTATTTATAAGAATCTTGCCCTGGCCAGGTAGTTCTGTTGGTTGGAGCAGCACCCCATACACCAAAACACTGCAGGTTTGATCTCCAGTCAGGGCACGTACGTGGGTTGTGGTCCGATCCCCAGTCGGGCGCATACGGAAGACAACCTATCCATGTTTCTCTCTCACATGTTTCTCTCTCTCTCTCTCTCTCTCTTTCCCTTCCTCTGTCTCTTTCCTCTGTCTATAAGATCAATAAACATATCCTTGGGTGAGAAATAAAAAATATTTTTGTTTGATTTTGGCTAGCTTATTGTCTATTTCCTTCTACAAGAATATATGCTCTTTGACATCTATTTCTCCACTGTATCCATAGTGCTTGGCACATGAAGGAAGTAAGGAAGAAAGTGAGGAGGAGGAGGGAGAAAGAGAGGAAGGGAGCAGGAAGGGAGATCTCAAGACCTGAACAGTTCCTGCTTTGGATCATTCTTTGTACTCTGTGCTAAGAGTCCATAACCTTCTATAAGTATTCCTAGTTTTCCTTAACATAGATGGAATGGGTTTCTGTGACTTATAACCAAGTAATCCTTGAGATCTGCTAATTCATTTTAAGAAATTGTTCATATTCCCCTTCATATTATACTTTCTTCCAGTCACTTGCTTCCTCTAATTAAAAAAGAAAATTATTGTAAGAGCCATAGTTACGGACTGAATTTTTCTATCCCTCCCCAAATCCTATGTTGAAATCCTAACCCCCAGTGCTAGGAGGCGGGGTCTTTGAAAGGTGATTAGGTTGCTGAGGGTGGAGTCTTCTTGAGTGGGATTAGCACCCACATAAAAGGGACAGCAGAGGGAATATAGTCAATAATAATCTCATAGTTATTAGAATATGTATAGGGTAGGTGGGTGTCAGGTTTATCAAGATGATCATTTAATAAGTTATATTATGTCTAATCACTGGGGTGTATACCTGAAACTAATATGATATTGTATGTAAACTGTAACTGAATAATTTAAATTTTTTTTTAAAAGGGGCATCCCAGAGAACCCTCTTGTCCCTCCTACTATTGAGAGAGCACACATAGAGAAAGCAGCTGTCTAAGAGCCAGGAAGGGGGCTCTCACCAGACACGAAGTCTACCGGCACTTTGATCTGGGACTTGCAAGCCTCCCGAATTGTGAGAAATAAATATCTGTCATTATAAGCCACCCAGCTTATGGTATTCTGTTATGGAAGACCAAACAAAGTAACGGAAGTGTCCTTCTAAAACAAAGGAAAAAAACAATGCAAAACCTGTTTTCCTTAATCATAAGCACTTGAGATGCCTGGAATTGTAAACAAGCCATCCAAATAAAAAGTAATCATTTCTGCTCCACAAGCTATAATAAATATTACTGACATTGGCAATAAAGCTTCAGGTACTGATTATGCATGGGCCCATTTTCATAAAAACATTTCAGTGGAAGATATAAGTACATTGTTACAACAGCAATAAATTCTATAAATAAGACCCAGGTTGGTTTGTTTTTTCATTCAAGCATGTGAAACATGTGTATTGCCCTTGCCTTCAGGTCACTCCCTTTCAGGAAATTCGTGCTTTAACGAATCATCATAAAAACAGAGCCATTTTGTTAGGAAAAGAATGGTAGTGGTATTCATTCAATCAGAACAATATAAAAACCAGTCCTTTGTTTTTAATGAGAATAGTGGGGGGGCTCAGAATTTTCCCACGCTTCAGCTGATAGCTCATGATAGAAATGTTCATTTAGAGCACACAGTATTGAAAAATATCAATAAGCTCACTGGTCAAGTAACAGTGGCAGTGTTTGAGTAAAGAATAAGGTAACCAATTATGGGAGGAGATGAAGAAGCTTTACGGGGGAATAATGTGCCCCAGACTACATCTCCTCCAACTTCGGATCTACTCTCTTTCTCCAACCAAAAAAGAAAAATGATTTTTAGCAGCCAAAAGAAAAACAGAGGGTTTAGTACTGAACACATACACATCTTCCTTCAGTGAACCCCCTGCCCTGAGAGACAGGTGCCATTTCTGTATAAGAGGCATTACCTATTCATTCAAGTCATAAAAAGACATGGTCCTGATATGGGCTAGGATTTGGGTAGAAAGTGGTGAGTACAACAGACAAAATCTCTGCCTCCATGGAGCATACAGTCTTAAAGCATCCTCAGGAATAGCACTGCCCAAATATCAGCATATGTCATTTTTCTATCAAGGAGGCAGCACTGCACAGGCAGTAGCAGGGCCTGGGTTCAAATTCTGGCTTTACAACTTAACTGCTGTGCCACCTCAGGCAAGTTGCTTAATTTCCATGGGCCTCAGTTTCCTTTTCTATAACCTCATAGATTTGTTGGGAGGATTAAATGAGTACAGCAATTACTAAAGCAATGAACACTGTAAAGCAATTAGATTAGTGCCTGACATAACATAAGTTGTAGATGAGAGTTTGTCGTTTCTATTAACACTACAGTGAAGGGCGGGACTGATTGAAAAGACTGCATTTGGCGCACCTCAATCAATAACTGTTTTGCACCCAAACATGCCTGAACACAATTTCCTGGTAGCCAGGCCCCTTTTCCTCCAGACAGGAATTATGAGTTTTATCTGGAAAAACTGAATGGTTCCAGAGAAAAGACCTCCATAAAATGGCATTTGAAAGTTTCCCAGCTTTGGAACCAACTCCCTGCCAATCATCCTAAAACAATTACCATCAGACAGTAAGCCCTGCCCAGGTCAGAAGCATTCCTGCTCTTCTTCCCAGCAGCTCATGTTTAATTATGAATGAACTGCCACAGGTCACCAGACTTATAACGATAGGAACTCACCAAGAAAAGAAACAAACAAACAGAAAGTGGCATCTCAGAATAAACAGAGAATACATAGGAAACTGAAGAGATCTTGAATCTTCTGAAGGGCTAAGGAAGATATTGCATGTATAAAAATCTACTTTCCAGCAGCTCATGCTTAATTATGAATGAATTGCTACAGGTAACCATACCTGTAAGGATAGACACCAAGAAAAGCAAGCACATAATGCTTTCTAGGAGTAAACAAAGAAAATATAGGAAATAAGAGAAATCTTCTGAAAAGTTAAGAAAGCTATTTCCAAACAGCATCAAAATGCTATTTTTAAATAGAAGGAACAGAGAGTAAGAAAGAGTTCTTGAAACATTAGAAATAGAATTGTTAAAATTGAAAATTCAATAGAACAGTTGGGAACTAATACATATAACCCATTTTTCCTCCATGTTCTATGTCCTGGGCTACAGTGGAGGGTGCTTGGCCACTGGAAGCATTTATAATCATAAAGCCTGTGATTTAAGCATGAGGTGGCAAATGTCCAATAAATGAAGGAAAGAATGAGTGACTGAAGGTAGCAATGAAGCCTTCATGTCATACCTGTGCCAGCCTCTCCAGCTCAAATTATACTGCCGTTCCCTGAATATTCTCTCCCCTCTGCACAGAGAGGATGCCTGCCAAAGGTTTGTGAGTATGTAAACACTGGATTTGAAATTACTCACTGAGTTTTATATGCAGGTGCTACTATGACATTCCCAGAGAGGCAAGAGTATATCTGTCGGAACACCACCAGCCGAAATGGTATCATCAATTTTTTTTTAATCATCTTTGTCAATGTTGGTTTGAGAACATGTTGCTTAAAATTATAATTTTTAGTATTAAATTAACAATGATAATTTAATATGCATACCACAAAATGTAAAGATGGATAATATGAGAGAAAAGATAAAATATATAAAAGATCAATTAACATCAGATATCTGATAGGAGTTCCAGAAAGAAAAAGAAAAGTTCTCTATCAAATAAAGAACTCAAAAAATTTTCTCAGAGTTTGAAGAACATGAATCTTCAGACTGAGAGAATTTGACACCAAAGAAAATAGCTGTACCAAAAAGCAGCATCATGAAATTCCAGAGCACCAGACATAAAGAGAAGAAATGTAATCCTTTCCTCACACCACACACCAAAATTAATGCTAGGTAGATTAAAGATCTACATGTGTACATCAAAACTTGAAATCTTTTAGAAAAGAATATAATATAATATCTTTATGTCCTTGCAAAAAAATGTATTTCTAAATAAAACACCAAAATCATAACTTATAATGAAAAAAAAGGACACATTTGACTACATTAAATTTAAAACTTCTCTTTCATCAGAGGAGACTGCATCAAACACTGCCTAGTTGTTCACACATCCTTCTGGCCATTCCTCCTATACACGGTCAAGCAGTCTTTCTCAGCCTCACCTGCAACAAGATGTGGCCATGTGACTGATACTGGTCAATGAAATGTATTCATTTGGGACAAGCTACCCTCCATCACTTCAAAGATATCTGATTAACAGTGTTTGCAGTATACTGAGGGTTCAAGACATATTTATGAAGCACTGTCTTTGGGTTCAGCATGGAGGTAGATGCATCAGAGAGGACACCATTCAGGAGCCCTTCGGCTATGCCAGCTACTAGCTGTGTGGCATTGAGCAAGTTACTTCATGCCTCTGTGCCTCATTTTCCTTACCTGTAAAATACTCAGCATTACAAGGACAGCGCATTACCATATGTAGACATTGTAAAGTTTCAATACTATACAGTAAGTGCTCAAATATCTTGATTTTTATTACATTTTTCCAAAGGATTTAATCCTCAACATGAATGCCCAAATGGGGAGGAGGGGGCATAGTAATTAATCCGTACATTGTTAGGACTGTTTCACTGGCTATTGAGGTAACTGACACAATAAACATTTTTGAATGAATAAATGAATGAAGATGAGAGTAATGATGAGAAACTGACTAAGGCAGAATAGTCATGAGCCCGTCGGAACTATTCAGTAATTATTTCAGTGTTTCTCAGTTCCAGCTTACTTTATAATCTCTTGGAATCTTTCTAAAAACAGCAGTGGTAGAACCTCATTGACCAGATCAATTAAATCAGAAACTCTGGGGTTGGAAGCAAGCATTGATATATTTTTTTAATACAGGTGATTCTACTGTGCACCAGGTTGAGAATCACTGCTTTAACTCTTTCTGAGTTGACTCCTGTCCTATTCCCCACAGTAATAATTCCCAAACTTCCTTACTTCCTTAATTTCCACTCTATCCCTGATCCTCTCGTTCCTGGCAGGTGGCTATTCTTCCTCTTTTCTCTTCTAGCTCACCCTTGGCTCCCCCCTTCCCTGCTCTTCCTATTTCATGAAAATATATGTAGGCCCAGACTCATCCACAGCTCCGTTCAAACCTGCAGCTGCCCTCGTTTGCAGTTATCATACTGTGCTGCTGGGTAGATCACATGTCTGTCCACTCTGCAACAAGCCTGTGAACTCCCCAGAGGCAGGTTTTGTTCATTTTTGCAGTATCACTTCTAAGAAAAGTAGTAGTATGCTCCCTGGGGACTCAGAGAAGAAAAGCACGTGGTAGGCACTTCATAAATGTCACCGGATGGGGGACCTTGACCTGGGACTTGAAGGATGAGTAATATAAAAAAAGAAAAGGGAAAATTTTATAAGAGGCATAAAAAATAAAAACTAAGATATGGAGTTCAGAACAGCAGTACTTAACTCTTTCTAGAACTTCATGGAAACTATCATTATTAATCTTAACACACATGCATCGCTATGACTTCACAATAAAATTCCTACGGTTGCAAATAACATGGTTTTTGAAAGTACCTTGTCAAATATAAAAATCAACATAAGAGAAAAAAAAAGGGCACACGAGAGACAGAAATCCACAAAAAGCATCATTTTATCTCAACAAAGAGATATAACTGCAACTTCCTCTCTTGTTCCTCAATGTCTGCATCTGTAAAGTTGAGATGGTAAAAATAAGAATACCTCCCTTGTAGGATTACTGACATAATTACATGGTTTAATGAATATGAAGAGCATAGAACAGCATCTGGCATACAGTAAGTACAATTTTTAGTTTTTTAATAGAATTATCTTCAAAATGTTAATGCCTACAGCTTTCAACCACCAAAGTAAAAGGAGGATGACTTTGGGAAAAGAGGAGAATGGACACTTGTTGGGTGCCAGGGAATTCTCATATACCATATGATTTGACTCCTTCCTACAGAACTGTGAGGTAGGTAACACTAACACTGTGCTTATTTTATAGATAAGGACAAAGAGGCCCCAAACCATATGGCTATTCAGTGCACTTCAGTCACCTCCTCATTCTGTATGGGACACTACACTGAGTGCTTTTCATTCAGAGAAGGCCTCCCTGTTTACATAAATAAGTAATTTCATTATAATATGTTAAAGATCATTAAAGTTGTTCCCTCCTGCTAAATGGCACTGTAATCAAGCTGTCATGAAGGCTTGGAAATTCAAAGACTGCTATTAAATCATCCTCCAGGTCCTTTGTTGTCAGGGAAAAGGATCTCATCTCCTCTAACCATTCCTCCCAGGTGCTATCTTCCCAGCCCTTAGCCATTATCCATTTCCTCTGCAGCTCCGAGCCTCTGAGGGACCTATGAGAGGCCGCCTCGGGTGAGCCTGTTACTCCACCACATGTCCCGTCTTCTACCTTTGGTCGTTTTTGGCAACGCTGGTTATTAATATCACTAGAGATGTGTTTAATTTTGTTAGTTTTCTTAAAAAGGTAAGTTACCATATTGATCACTTTTATCTTTGTTTTCTATTTCATTGATAATCATTTCTTTTTTAAAATTACTGAGGTAGAATTTATAATATATATAGGAAAGTTCACTGTTTTTAGTGTATAGTCCTGTGAGTTTTAACAAATGCATATAATCCTGTAACCACCATCGTGAAGATATAGGTTTTATATTTATAAAAAATCATATATTTAATGATTTCAGGAAGTTTCCTTGTGGCCCCTCATTGTTCCCTCGCTCTTGGCAACCCCTCCCTGTTTTCTGTCCCTATAGTTTTGCCTTTTCCAGATGTCATATAAATAAAATCAGATTGTATGATTTTGAGCTTTTTGAGTTCACCTTCTTTTACTTAGCATAATCCTTTTAAGGTTCATCCATATTGTTGCATGTATTAGAAGTTAGCGCCTTTTCTTTTTTTCCTAATTTTCCCCCAAGGATACATTTATTAATTTTAGAGAGAGAGAAAGGGAGAAAGAAAGAGAGAGAAATGTTGATGTGAGAGAAACATCAATTGGTTGCCTCAAACCCACAACCTAGCTATGTGCACTGACTGGGTGCTTTCAAACCCACCACCTTTTGGTTACAGGACAACGCTCTAACCAACTGAGTCACCCACCGAGGAGAGAAGTTAATTTCTTGTTATTGCTTCGTGGGATTCCATTGTTTGGGTGGACTGTGTTTTGTTTATCCATTCCCAAATTGAAGGACATAGGGGTGGTTTCCAGTTTTTGGTGCTTAGGAATAAAGCTGCTATGAACATTTGCAGACAGATTTTTGCAATGAATATAAGTTTCAATTAACTTGGATAAACACCTAAGGGTGGGATGACTGTGCCATATGCTAAGTGTATTTTAGCTTTATAAGAAGCTGCCAAGCTATTTTTTAAAGTGGCTGTACCATTTTGCATTTCCACCAGCAGCAGAGGAAAGTCCAGTGGTTCTGCATTCTCATCAGCACTTGCTATTATCAAGTTTTATTTTATTTTATTTTTAGCCAACCTTTTATTGTGGAGCTTCTCATTGTGGCTTTAATTTGCATTTCTCCAGTGCTGTCGAGCATCTTCTCATGTGCTTATTGGGCATCGGTATATTTTTAAAGTTTCTTTTCAAGTCATTTCCCCATTGTTTTAATTGGTATTTTTTTTAGTTTTGAGCTTTGGGGATTTTTTAATATATTCTGAATACAAGTCCTAACTCACATATTGATTACCTGCTTGCTTTTTTATCTTCGCAATGGTCTTAGTCCATGGCCACTAGTCACATGGGAGGCAGATGTTTATTAAAGAAGACAGGAAAGGCCTTGATTGTATACTAACGCAGAGTTTTTCACTCTCTTCATACTATTTCATATAAATTAGAACAATACAGAGGATCTAGGATAGGAGGGAAGAAAGATATAAAAGTTTTCTTAGAGTGGACCAAAACCAGAAAGCAAAGAGTTAGGTTGTTAGCTGTTTCACTTTGAGGCTGGACCAGGGGGTACCACTTTCATTCTGCCCTTTCTCTTAACACCCATCCATGTCCCTCATCTCCAGCTCTAACAGGACTCTTCTGACAGGCTGAGCACCTGAGCTGGAATCAGAGAGGAAGAGGTTAGTCCTGAGATAAAGGGACCATGAAAGAAGGGGAGGAAGAGGAGTTGCATGGTGCCTATCAGAGGAACTTGGTGTGTACTGACTTCATGACCTTCCACATTGCAAGCTCATCTGCATTTGCAAAATCATCTGTACTACTGGTGTATGTTTGATCCATAGAAAGATTTTTAGGTAGAAAAGGCTTACAGGTGTTAATCTGTTGGGGATTGCCAGAGGACCATCAGGAGGGACACAAAGCTGTGTCTGCAAAGCTCATCACAAGAACTGCAAATATCTATTCTCCATATCAAAGAAGGAAGAAAAGGTAAAGTTTTCCCCTATGGACTATAGCATCCCGCCTTCTAACCATTAAAGACAGAGATAGTAAGAGAGTGAGCCCAACTCCCTATCTGAATTTCTATCACTTACCTTTTAAGAAGACAAGATTAGGTAGACAGGTAGGTAGGTAGGTAGATAGATAATCACTGACTTTTAAATCAAATCATCCTAGAATTCCTAGTTCTGTGATACTTACTTGACCTTAAAATATGTCATGGTTTCAAACTACACAAAACATCTAAGAAATGAAAAAAGACAAGTATGAATTGCCCTACTTTTCTATGATAAACATAAGTAGTTAATCTATTTTCATTTTCTTTCACCAAAATAGATGATTAAACCTGCAGTACAGGAGTATTCCTATTGGTACAAGTGATATCAAATGTGCCTCAGTAAATCACTAAATGTCTTGACCCCTACAGATCTTCTGTTGATCCCTATATTCTGGAATGAGTATTTTTAAATTAACTGCATTTTATAGGTCCGTTCCACATCACGGCACCTTGTATAAGATGAGCAGTTCTAAAAACCCATCGTCATGGGTCATCAGCTATAATGAGAAGTAGCTTAACCCACGGGCATGCCATCGAACGATCTGCCAAAGGTACAGTTGACAAAGTCTTCATTAGTCAGTACTGATATAAATACCACTCTCCTCAGCTGAACATTTGCAATGTGTCTCTCAGAGCTAAATCAGTACTGTAATTGCAACATCAGTTATGGGCCCTGCTCAGTGATGAGAGAGGCAAAGATACGAGGATGTTCTCAGCTGCAGCTATTTATACATGCTGCATGGTTTTTAATTATCTGGTAGCGAAGGGATAGGAAGAGGTAGAAAGTGGACACGACTAAAAATGAACCTACCCACCCTCTTTGCACCATTCCTCCAAGAGAGAAAATTCTAGGTACTTCCTTTTTCAGAGGAAAAGGTGAGAAACCACAAACCCTGTGAGAATGCAGCCTACCCATTTATCAACTGGTATTTCCCCACTGATATTCCTTTTATTGTGTGAATTCAAGACTTCAAGGGACTATGGGAAAGAAAATTCAAGTTTTATTAGCTCAAAATTAAATGAGCATCTTGGAAGAACCTTCAAACTGTGAATCCACTGTGCAAAGTTTACCTTTCTATTTATTTCTCAACTCAGATCTAAGAGTGAGGTCATGATTGGTTAGGGGTTTTTCCCTATTGGAGGGAAGATTTTGTGCCAGGCTCCCCATGTATCTGGTCTTGTTCAACTAGCTGGTGGCTGGTAGGGAGGGAGCAGGGGCACGAGGAGCCCCACGGAGCCTGCAGAGGCTGTGAGAGGGCCAGTTCCCCTTAGCAGAGACTGCACAAACTGGGATTGACTTGGGTGATACAAACACGGTGAACAGGTTCAGAACATACCAACATGAAGAATTTTATTTCCAAACTCTTCCCAGGTACCTAAAAGCAGAGCTTCCCAAAAGAATTCAACTGTCATAAATGCCCTCCAGGAAACCAGGAAAAATAAATTTCTATCACTAGAGATCAAAATTAGGAGACATTATCTAAATAGACATTGCCACTAACCTGTCATATTTTCTGTCTATTCTCCTACGGACCCATTTGTCTCCCTTAAATATCTTTTCCCCTATTCTGATAGTATATAAGCCCCAAATTCTAGCTGCCTTGAGTCACATTTTTCTGTGAATTCCCATGTACACACATGAATTTAAAGCATCTTTCTTTTCTCTCACTAATCTGTCTTTTGTCGGTATAATTCACAGGCCTCCAAATATTGAACCTAAGAGAGTAAAGGAAAAGTTTTTCCTCCTCCAAGTAGGATAGTTTGAAACCATCAAAAATTGTACTGTAGAAGAACATTTAATGACCAGGAAAAAATCCACTCTGTGTTATGTTAAAATAAGGTTGCTCAGATGTAGAGTCAGATCCTGTTTTCATAAATACATGTTTTTATACTAGCACTGAAAGCCTAAAAGAATACCTACAAAATTGTTAACAAGCTACCTTGAGGATTAGGAGCAACCTTAACTTATCTTTTTATTCTATTTCATATTCTGAGAACCTGTAAAAATAATGTACAATTACTTTTTATATTGAAAGATACACAAATATTTTCTTTTTTTAATTTTAAAGTACATTTTATTGGTTATGCTATTATACTTGTCCCATTTTTTCTCCCCTTTATTCAGAACTGGCTCCCCTGTAAATTTTTCTTTATTTCACTTTGCATAGCCTTCATTTTTTCCTCTATTTTGCAACCGTACTCAACCATTTCTGCCACACTCAACCACAGTGAGCATCCTGATTACCAATATTTTGAACTCTGCACCTGACAGATTGGCTATCTCCTTGTTGCTTAGTTCTTTTTCTGGAGTTTTAATCTGTTCTTTCCTTTGGGCCATATTTCTTTGTCTTGGAGCACCTGCTACATTGTAAGGGGTGGAGCCTTAGGTATTCACCAGGATGGAGCAGCCCACGTCACTGCCTTGTGGCACTGTATGTGGAGGAGGGGTCAGAGAGGGAGCAATGCCACTTCTCCGCTCTCCACCAGCTATCAGTCACTTCCCACACTACCAACAAGCAAATTGGGCCCTTCTGGTGCTGATTCCCAGGTGGGTGGGTTATAGGACCCTGTGGGTCTTTCCAACGAATGCCCCTGTGAGACTGGGAGTTTCTCTCGTGCCGCAACCCCCACAGGTTTTTACAGCCAGAGGTTTTCGAGGCTTTCTTTCCCCACAATGGAACCCTGGATTGTGCCATCTGTCTCGTTCCCTAGTTGTTCCTCCCAGTTTATCTTCATGCAGTGTGGGGCCACCAGCCACCACCTTGCCAGCCTGGTCTTCCAACCTCTTCCTTGCTGTGTCCTCTCCACCCCAGCTGCCCATCTCTGCCCCTCCTACCAGCCTGGATGAATGTTTCTTCTTTAACTCCTTGGTTGTCAGATTTCCCTTCTTTTGATTGTGGGAGGAGAAAAAGTGTATCTACCTACACCACCATCTTGGCCAGAAGTTTACTTTCTGTTTTTGAAAAAATAAGAATCTATGTACCATTTTAGAGCCATCTTATTTTTTAAGTTTATCCTAAAAAAGCAGAAATAAATTTAAGAATTTCACTATCAAAATATTGATTGTCATATTAGCAAATTAAAATTTCAAAGAAAAAAATCCAACAATAAAGGTTGAACAAGTTAAACAATATCCATAAAAGGAATATTTTATAATCATAAACATTATCTCATGAAAAAAGTTATGACATGGACATATGTTGTGATCATAAGAACATCCAAACCTGCAGAGGATTTTATATGAATTATTTGAGCTAAACTGACAGCAAGCAAGCAAGGTCTCAAATGCTCCAGAGAATGACAGTTTTGCAATTTCTTTTATATATTTGAAATTATGGAGGGAACCTAAGGAAGATTACATGAAGGTGGAAGAAAGCAAGGTAGGAAAACCTCTAAGACTGAATAACAAGATTTTGTGCTCCCTTGAGGGTGGTTATGCCTCCAAGGGGTCTGAAAAGAGGATTACTCTGCATTTGTACGGTGTGTTAACCTAGATGCACAAGAACAATGGACAGGGCTTCCTCAAAAACCATTTACTAAGGAAGTTACAGGCCTGGGACATCACAACCCACCGACCCAACCACCATGGCCTGCCCAGTTAGGTATTTGTGATCAGATCACCCTGTAAGGTTACTTTTAGTCACTGAGGTTGGTTAGATTTATGCGTACAACATGCTAATTGGGACAAGACAAGTTACAAAGCAATAAATTACAGTATGGCTCTATTTTATACTTAAAAATTACACAAAATACATTATTCCTAGAAAATAATCTAAGAGAATTTAACAAAAGTAGTTAGGATTACAGATGGTTTTAATTTTCTTATTTTTAAGTATCTATGTATTTATTATCCTAAATGAAGTTGCATTACGTACACAATTTTAGAAACAAAAGTTGTGGTTTGGGGTTTTATTTGGAGTTTCTTTTTTGTTTAGTACAAATATCAATGGCTCCAATTGGGATTTAGAGTCATTTTTTTAAAAAGGTACTACATTTTAACAGAGAAGGAAAAGGCAAATTCTTAATCATCATATTGTTTTCTTAACGAGTGTTCACTTATTCATCATTGAGTCTCCAGAGATTGGTTCTACTGTAACAATGCCTCTACAGAAATCCCGTCTTCCTCATGTGAGTGAAAAGGGGGTATGTAACAGGTTCAGTTGCCAAAAGTAACCTCACAGAGTGATGTGATCACAAATTCCCAACTGGGCAGGTCATGGTAGGTAGTCACATCCCAGGCCTGGAACTTCCTTGGTAAAAGGTTTTTGAGGAGGCCCCGTCCATTGTCCGTGTGCATCAACATCAACACATTTGAGAAATTCCAGAGTAATGCTCTTCTGTTGGATCCCTCAGAAGCCCAACCACTCTCAAAGGAGCACATAACCTTGTTACCTAGCCTGGGCCTTGCCTTACCCCACCTGCGTGTAATCTTCACATTCCTTCCTTGATTATAACGTATAAAAGAAACCGAAAACCTGTTATTCTTTGGAGAATTTGGTATTTTTTTCCTCAGTGTATTGTCAGTTTGACACAAATAAACTCTTATAAAAATCCTCTACAGGTTTGGGCACTTCTTAGGATGACAATTCCAACACCTCCATAATCTCCACAGGATTCCCAAATCCCTTTCCTTCGTGAGAATCACATACAGACATACACTGGACCAAGGTACGCTTGAAATCTAAGTAGTAAAGGACAGGGTTAGTAGTAAATAATAGATTTCTTGAATATTTTAATTTACTTAAGTAAACAAGTATTCTCCTAACACTTCTAGGACTTTAATTTTTTTCTTTTTTTTTTTAAGTCTTAGGAGGGAAAGTCTTTTTATTTTTCAATCACAGTTATATTCAATGTTGTTTTGTATTAGTTTCAGGTATACAGCATAGTAGTTAGATAATCTAAATTTTATATTTTCCTTCTTTTAAAACTGAGGAGAAGATGTCTTTTATTTTAATTTTATTGTTAAAGTACAGTTATAGTCTACATTATTTTTTATTAGTTTCAGGTATACAGCACCTGAACAGTGGCTAGATAATCATATACCTGACAAACTGTTCCCCCTGATATTTCCACTATCCACCTGGCACCATACATAGTTGTCACAATATTATTGACTACATTTTCTATGCTGTAGTTTACACCCCCATAGCACTTTCAATTTTCACACTTAGTTATTAATATGCCTATCACATCAACATAGAAAATCTTATCTTCTCAATTTCTTGACCCAAAGGTCAAGAAGAGGCCCAGTGGAAACAATGTTGGAAGTCAGCCCAGGCCGAAGTGGACAGCCAATGAGCACCGAGTGGAACTGTGGACAACTATGGTAACAGATGTGATTTTCTAAGAAAAGCCAGAAATTTTCTATTTTTATGAGAAATCTTCTATTTCTAAATGTTGGCAACTAATTCAAAATAATTTTAATCATGTCGAAGGACAAATAAAATATATATGCAAGCAGTCGTATTTGTGACCTCTTCTTCCAGAAGTCCACTAGGTAAGACTTCAGTAATTAGCCTCAGAGCCTCCTTAACTTTATTCCATTTTTCTTCTCCACCCTTCTCTTACACCTGAATTAACTTTTTTTAATCTCGGTTACTAGGGTAACTTTGTGTATCTCTGTTACAATGCTCATTACAATCTGCGGTAGTTTTGTTGCTCTTGTGTTTTGTTTTTTGTATGTATCCATCTCCCTTGCTACAAATAATTATTATTTAATGCTGAACCCTGAACTTGGTGCTCAGCTGAAGTTTGAGGAAATCGGTTTGAGTCCTATCTCAGACACGAATCAGCTTTGTTGAATCACTTGACCTCTTAAGGCTCAGTTTTCACATCTAAAATGTGACTGACTAATAATAATAGATAAAATGGTGGTGGCATTATTAGCTATAACAATGAAGATACAGCAGATTATCTGTGAACCTTCGCAAACCCTCAGGATGAACCCTTAGTGTAGATGGATATTTTTACTATTAATTATGATACTTGGTGGAATATTGAGAGCTTATGTGTCACATAAACTTTCCTAGATGCTTTATGTGGTCCCATAATCTTCACAACAACTCCTTACGATAAACACTATTATTTATATTTCACCAGTGGATAAAATAAGGCTTAGGCTGGTGAAGTATGACTTTTACTGAGCAGCAGAGTGGGAACCAAGATGTCCCACTTCAAAGCCCATGGCTCTGAGCATGACCCAACTCACGACAATGTAAAGTCTTAAAATAAGGTCTTTTCCTCAACCTGTTTGGTTCTGAAGGCAATAAAACAGACAGGCAGGTACACATACTCTAAAGCCTTCCTATTCTTTTTTGTGGAGAAATATGCTTGTATTCATTTATGAAAAAAGTCTATCAATAGCAGGTAGAGTGGATGGACGTTTGACTGTGGGGACAGGGGAAGGAGCTACCTAGTCAATGATTTTAAGCAGATTTCTCTAAATAGACAGACTTTGAGGAAAAGCTTTCAAAAAAAGAAAGAAGGGGGCCGAGCTCATGCCTTCTTGGCCGCTATCCCACCCTGGTTGTGGACTACATGACTACTGATGCTGTGCCACCAGCCAAGCAGGAACGGGGGCCAGCAGTAACAACTGCCCTGGGAAAGGTGGAGGCTGCTCATACTTTGGGAAAGTCCTGTATGTTGGTGATGGCAAGTCTGGCCATCCATCATGGAAAGGTAAAAATAGGAACCCAACAGAGAACCATCAGCTAAGGGGTGGGGATACTTTATTAAAGCAGTTCTTAGTCTGCTCACATTTTAAAATAATCCCTGGTGAGTTGGTGCTTCCCTTGTACATTTTAAAGGGTCTTGATAGCGTCATTTCCAAAGGAGAGTTGGAAGTGGTGGGAAGTGAAGGGCATCATTCTGAATACATTTTGCCCCTCATCACCATTGTAAGTCCTTAGCATTTATTTTCAAATAACTTTGCCCAAGAAAAGGACATAAAACACTCCCAGAGACCTTTACCAATCCAGATAAACTCGGCTCGGGCTCCTGGTTATTTTGTCTGTGGAAAGTTGTTTTCATAATCCAGGGCGGTGATACATGAATGTCATGGCGTGCCCCCAGAAACCTGGGAAGGCTTTATGCAGATGACCTAGCTGAGAAGCAGCCAGCACTTGTATCCAAAGTTGCTATTTTCTGAAGATAGAAAGGGTTGGGGCAGGGAGTTCCTGCAAGGACATTTTGACCAATGCCAACGCGGTAATGACAACAAGAGCCCAAACAAACTGATTAAACTGGAGGAGAATAGTAGGTGGGACTTTAAGGGGTGCCAGGACCAAGAAAATAGAATGTCCTCAGTTGTTAGGGCATGAGGTCAGAGGGACAGCCTGAGGTTCTTTGTTGGCCAGACTTCAGTGTCCCATGGAAAAGCATGGGTTGATCCAAGCCACTGAGCAGATCTGCCCTCCCTAGGGAGCAGTCAGATACTTGCCTACAAGTCCACGGGGTGACCCACATCTTTTTATTTTTATTAGCGGGAGTGAGCATAGTAGTGGATTGACAACTTAAAACACTGCCTAGCTGACCGGCATCATGGGAGTCGACCAACCTGCTTTGCGGAGAACAACCAACTCTGAACTAAGATTTCCGTGTTTTCCACGGGTCAGTCCAGTGTGGTGTCTGTGCCCTGCAGTCTCCCAGGGATAAAAAAAATAAATTAACTAAGTGTTCCAGAAATCAGAAGAGAGGCTGGTGGCTGGGTTTACTTTACCCCAAGACAATTCTATGAGAGAAATACTATCCCTTTTGTCTCCAGATAAGAAAACCAAGGCACAGAATGGTTAGGTAATCTGCCCCAACATGCCAGTATTAAAAAAACAAAAACAAAACAAAACAAAAAACCCTCTTATGTGGCTCTAGAATCCAGGTGTTTAAACACTAAGCTGTACTCTGTCGATGAGAGGGTACACGGAAAGTCCTTTGACAACACCCACTGTGTAGAGAGGGTTCAATAAATATTGGTTACTATTATTATTCTCCTTTGATATACAGACATCCATATTCCAGTTAAAATTATCAGTTAACTAAAAGTTATTTTAAATAACAATTTATCCAAACATGTTCCCTAGGAACTTCTACTAGGTTTAAGTAGTATTTGTAGAGCCAGCCTCCTAGTATTCACACCCTTGTATAATCTCGTCCACCCTGTATCAGGGTCAATCTGTATGATCAATAGAATATGAAAGAAGTTATAGAATATCACTTGAGTTTAGATTATAAAAGACACTGTGGCTTTTGCCTGTCTTTTTCTTAGATTTCTCCCAGAGTGATCGAATATGGCAGTTATCTCATGACTAGCCCTTTAGAGAAACCCCAATGGCGGGGAACAGAGGTATCTTGCCAGTTGACATGGGAGTGAGCCATCTAGAGAGTGGACCTTCCCACAGTCAAGCCTTCAGATGACAGTAGTCCCGGTCAACGCCACAATTGCAACCTCCTGTGAGACCCTGAGGCGGAGCACCCAGATAAGTCACTCAAGGTACCTTGACCCTCAGAAACTATGTGAGATAATAAAAGCTAATTGTTCAAAGCTACCATGTTTGGAAAAATTATTATGCAGCAATATACAACTAACACATGATCTCTTCTAGAAACCTTCTACTGAGCCCCAGTATTTTGTGGCCCCCTCTGTCATAGCACCCACTGTGTTCTAGACAGTGTGCCCAAGGACAGGGACTGACACTGTTCCTGACTTGGATTCCCCAGATCTAGCAGGTGCTGCAACTGGCATGGACTTCATTCAGTAAGTTTATATATTGGGCTGAACTATAACCACTGTATGTCCTTTTTCCTTTAAAATACAGTCTATGTTTCAGATTTTTCATGAATCCAGGTAGCTCTTGCCGTCTAAAGAATCAGGCTTACTTTTACTCAACTAGTATTTGGTTAGTAAAGTTAATACTAAAATTTGTACTATCAAAGATTTTGGCCACATCTTTTTTCTTTTTGCAATACAATCATATCAACTTTTAACAGACAAGGTTAAGTGGTGAAAGGTAGAAACATTTCTGTACTTTCAAAACCATTGTTCCATTATCCCAGAATGTTTATTTTTTCCCTATAAGTGCAAGCACTAACGATAAAAGAGGTTCAACAGTGAAAAAGGTAAAATAATTCCTCAGAAAATATTGCCTGAGTGGTATCAAGGAGTTGACATTAAATTGGATGTTATTTTTAGCTCATATTTAATATAACTTTATTATTATTAAAGATATCCATTTATCTATGGTTCATCCTGCACTCTGATCCCGTGGAGACCAAATTCATCATTTTTTTCCCTAAAATTTAATATGAAAGCTGAGTGATCAGTGGCCTTTCTTATTTTGTATTTGAAAAATAAGAAACCCATTAAAGATACCCCCATCAATGCATTTTCCATCATAGTCATTATCAAGGAATGTCATTAGACTGAACTATAACTACCATATGTCCTTTTTTCTTTAAAATACAGTCTGTATTTCAGATTTTTCATGAGTCCACATAGTTCTTGCCATCTAAAGAATTAGGCCTAGAAGTGGTGACTTCGAGGAGGCGCTATCCTCAGGAAACAAACAAAGGCCTACCTCATAATTTCAAAGTTGTCATTTATCCTTTCTCCAAAATGCAGTAAAATCCAACAAGAGAATGAGTGCCATTCCTATCAATAATTCCCCAGATGAAACCATTCTGAAGAGAACTTTGTCAGCTCTGGGTGATCTAAGGTTCATCTGTGAACACTGACACAGTATACAATCAAAGGCATAGGTGGGGGAAAGTGACCTTGGCATTGACACACATGGTAACATAGTCAAGTCAAAGCTTGAAGTGTTCGCCACACAACAGACAAGTAAGTTGAGTGACAAAGAGTTGGAGCAAGGAAAGTGACTGAATTCAGAAGGCCAGCAAGCCGTGAAGATGGCAGATTAGCATCCTAAAGAAACATCTTGAAAAAGTATAGAATTCAGGCTTCTTTTATGTCAGAGGAAGGGAGAAAGGGGAGGGATTTGAGGTCAGGAGATGATTGATGACTACAGACATCTGGACACTGGCAAGGGTCCAAGGGGGATGGTGGGACTTCTTTGTTTTTGGTCAACAAGCTTCAGTTGTGGTGGTCTTAGTCACGAGGTCCCTGTAAATCTTTTGATAAACAATCATTATTTTTTGTACATGTATTCCTTTTCTCCATGTGGAGGTAGTTTCAAGCAGAGGGGTTGTTTCAGTAATCCCTAAGCTACAGGGTAGATTCCTGTAATGTCTATGTGCAGGACTAAGCAGAAGTTACTAACTGACATACAATGGGAATGAGGCAGGATGAAGCAAGATGGAGTCAGAGAGGCTGATTATTTTATTCTATTACAGTGACTCGACAATGGTGAAGCTGTAGAATCTAACACAATATCTTCATATTGTATCCTGTTGCAGTGCACACTAGAGGAAATGTCTAAAATAAACTAGATGAGGATTCACCATCCATGCAATAAATTCAAATATTAAGGATGAAAGTGGAAACCACCTACCCCATACACACACTTTTGAACTGAGGATTGGAACTCTCTAACCCTTCCTCCTCAACTCACTTGCTACAATACATTAAAATAACTTCACTATACCATTGTCTTTATTATTATACCTTTCCTGACCCAGGAAACCCTTGCCCAGGCAAATAACTTGATTGTTCATTACAGGAAATTCCCAAAAAGACCCTTTACCTCTTCAACGGGATGCATCAACAAACATTTAATACCTGAAGGATTTGAAGGATATCTTCAAATTTCTCACTGCAAAACCTTTTTCTTGCTGTTTTCAATCATAAACTGTTATATCATTATTTTTACCCAATCAATGCCACTCACTGAAAGACCTCCCTAAACCAAACTTCTAATTTTCAATAAAACCCGACCTTGCTCTACCTAGGTGGTTATCTGCCTTACCACGATAAACAATGAGCACAGCTTACACTTGGCAATAGCTTGCGTTGGTGATATTCGGAGAGCCAGCCCTTCCTGAGTGCTTACCATGGCTCTCACAAGAAACCGAAATGGCTGAAAACGAACATACGGCCTTTAACCTATTTCCCCTCAGGAGATCAGGGGCACTCGGTGTTTAAACTGTTCTGCATCTGGACATTTAAACTTCTGCCTGGTCCAGCTTTTGCCACAGATGTTCTGACAGATGTTAAGAGGCGTTACTTGCTTTAAGGAAAAAGGTTTCCATGGCCAAACGATTTGAGAACTGCTCAGTTAAGGATAAAATGTGTTATTTCTTTACTGTGGGACTTCTCAGGGCCTTTAGTATACTACTGGATATCAAAAACGCCCAAAAGGGAGTTATTAATATGCAGCCTTTGCAAAGTGTATTTGAATGCTTTGTCCTAAAGCAGCTCACTAGATTGTCACTGGATACAATAGTGGATGAAGGACAGTTCTATTTAATTAACCTTCCACCCTGCCCTTTACCTGCTGCAAGAGAATATGAACAGAAAGTAAGCTAAACGGAAACAGCTGTCTTAGCACTCAGCAATCAGGTCTGTGGAAATTTTGGGGCAGCCTTGAGCTGTGTGGGCATGTGAGGTTGAAGGAAATGAGTCAGCCTGAGTCTTGCCAGCCTTAAACGGTGAGATGTGTGTGCCCTGAGCCATGCATAGGTAGTCCCAGCTCTCCTCTAGAAGTGGAAAGCTAGCTGTCCAAAGGTTAAGGTTCCTCAAACCTTTCCCACACTTAAGAGTGCCAGATACAAATTGGCTAAATACTCCAAGTTGCAATATTTGCTCAGAAATAGGGCCTATTGGCATAGACCCGTCAGGTTACAATGAGGTGGCATCTGGCCCACTCTGCTACACTAACAGCTAAAATTCTCATGTTGTCATCTTTCTTCACCATGCCCTTCTACTAAAATCTTCACTTAAAGAACATCCTGCCTGTCAGCACTTACAAGTCTGACTTCCCTGTTTGGGGACTGAGGAGAGGAAATCGACATTTACGGTGCTTTGTGTCTATATGTCTATACGACATAGACACTTAACGTGCTTTATCTCACACTACTACTAAGAAATCATAGTCGTCAACATTTACAGAGTGTTTACCATGTACCAGGAACTATTGTCAATGTTTTACGTATTTGCAATCACTCAGTGTTCAAGGCAACTCTATGTGGTAGATGCTGTCATTACTCCCACTTTCTATAGGTGAAGAAACTGAGGGATTCAGAGGTGAAGTCTCTTGTCTAAGGTCACAGAAATGGTTAGTGGTAGGACCAGGTTGAACACAGTCTGTGTGTCGAACCACTCTATCATTGTCTGCCATCATTTTCCCTGTTAGATGAAAAAACCAAAGCTCAAAGAAGTGAAGGGGCTCATTCAGAGGCACACAGGAGGTGCAGGAACAGAAACCAGAATTCATGTCTGCCTGTTCCCAACTTCTTTTTTTATTTTTCCTGTAGACCAGTGGTTCTCAAAGCGTGGTCCCCAGACCATCAGCATCGGTATCCACGGGGAACTTGTTAGAAATGGATTTCTCAGGCCCAATCCAAGACCTACTAAATCTAAAACTCTGGTGTGGGGCCCAGAAATCGGTTTTAAGGGGATCTTCAGGTGATTCTGATGCAAACTAAAGTTTGGGAACCCTGCTCTACACTGAACTGCCTTCTGTAGAGCATTGAAACGGGACATTAACTTTCAAGGGCTAGAGAGAATACGTTGTGTACTTGTTAGAGGCTCCAAGAAGTTCAGAGAACCAGTGCCCGCCACGAACTGCCTTGCTGAAAGACCACTTGATTATACCCAGCATATTTCATTGCTTGTCAATAGCTGGGCCAGTGGTTGCCCTTTTTCACCTTAACCATTCCCAGAACGAGAAAAGAGCAGCTCTGCTCTAGTCTGTGGTCAAGAGAAAAACCAGTTTCTCTCCTTGGCCGTCCCTGACCATGACACTGGCTTGCCAGGATAGAGTTTCTCAATGAGTTTCAGTTCAATGTTTTCCCACTGTTGCCTGCTGGCTCTGTCTGTTCCTACCTATAACCCTTCTTGTCTCTCAGCTCCTCCCTCTTCAGGAGGAAACACTTCTGTGGCAATACGGTCAGCTGATGTGCTGCCCTCCTGGTTGGTACCTTGTGCAATGAAAACTTCTTACAGTTCTGGAACACAACATTTTTCCCCCTGCTTTGCCCTAAGGATAAGTTCAGTAGCTACACTAATGTTTTCATCGCCCACTGCTTCTCTAAAATGTTTAATATCTCACCCTTCCCCTGAATCAAACTGTTGTCAGTGTATAAGAGACAGACAGAATACAGTGATTTTTATAGACGCTAAAAGGAAGTTCAGGAATTTTTGATGGTTCAGAGTGGGAGCTGGAAAAGCCTTTGACTCAGGACATAGTTCTGAATTTGTGGCTGAAGCCGTACCACAGGGGAAAGAGATAAGAGAGAAGCTAAGCTGACTCTAAGGTGCTTACTCACAGACAGGGATCAAACTCATACTACTATTGAACACCTGCTGTCCTTCTTTAACACAAATTAATTTGAGCTCATTGCGTTTCTACATTCACTGAGGCTGTACGTTCCAAGGCAGCATCAACAGGCAGTGCTTCCGTGTGCCTGAAGGCTGAGGGTGCAGCCATCCCGGTGAGAGAACGTTTTGTGTTTTGATTAACTAGAATTGCAAGGACAACTGCAAAGGAGCAACCAAGATCTCATTCATCTCTCTGTTCTTGCCTCTTGGTAGGTTTCAGGGAGCCATTGGTTCGTTTATTTGTTTTGTGCTTGATTTGGAATCTTGGTTTTTATTGATCCACACTAAAACTAGTTAGTACTAGAAAGGGGACCACATGAAGAATCAGCAAGCCTGATTTGCTCATTGGCTGAATGTGGACATTAGATTCTGGCAGAATATTCCACAGCTTATAGTGTCTCTAGGTCCTGATGAGTTATCTTGAGGATTAAGTGAGAAAATGCACATAATTAAAACCTGACTGTTAGCTATTATATTCAATTTGCACTCATTGGGAATTTAGTGGGTGTTTGCCCTGTGCAGGTGAGGCCCTTCGGGGTCATGGAGGAGCTCTCAGTGGAGGGCAGGTCTGGTTTGCGTCATCACCAGCTCCCCCAGTCTAGCCCAGTGAATTTGGACAAGCCCCTTACACCTCTAAACTTCTGTATCATCTCATCTGAAGAAACACGCATTCCCCAAGAGGTTCATGGGGAGCAAATGAATGTGATCATCTGAAATTTTCAAACTTCTCCATCAAGCCAATAAAAGGTGATACCATAATTTGTTATATAAGTAGAATATATACTTTCAAATTTCTAATTCTGGTATTGGTTGAACTGTTACTTTTGTGGTATAACAGAGAGAACCTTGAATTTTGAATTAGAAGGCCTGAATTTAGGTCTCAGTTCTCCAATTCTGTCATTCATTAGCTGTGCAAACTTGGGCCAGTCACTTAACCCCCCTGGACCTCAGTTTTCTTATGTAAAAACTAGGCTAACGTCATCTACCCACAGGTTTTTGTAACAAAAACAAAAGTTGTTGGGAGAGAGGAAGGATATGCATGCTGTAAACTGTGAACGCTATCCAGATGTGGTTGCTATCGAGTTACTTTAGAATGGGCTCTCTCTGCTTCTTGAATCACTGCCTCCAGACCACCTAGAAACTACAGCCTGGATTCCTCTTGAGACTCTGAGAGAGCTGCCCAGGAGTATCGCGTTTGGTTAGGGCATTTTGTAAAAATAGTAATTATAGTAAAAGCCCCCATTTATTAGACACTTAATGTATGCCTGAACGGTGCTAAATACTTTCCATATAGTATATCAAATAGTACTTACAACTCTGGGAAGTAGGAATTACTCTTCCCAGTTTGCATATAAACTTAAAGAGGTAATTGTCTGGAAGTCACGTAGCTAATAACCTAAGATTTTGACCGACACCCGAGCTCACACACTTAATCACAGTCATTATCACTGTTCTTTTCTCTTGTATGCTCCTTGGAGGAAGAATAAAATCTGTGTGGGCTGAAAATCCCAAATGCTGGCTCCTTAATCTTCTTATTAAACTGAATGGAAAATGTCTAGCACACAATGTAAATAATGACCTGGGTTCTCACCTTCACTCCTCCAAAATAACTGCAGTTATTAAAACAAACAAACAAACAAACAAAAACACCTTGATGTAACTTAATCTCTGTTCCTCAACCTGAAGAGTTACAAAAAGTCTCAATCATAAATGACAGATAGTATTTGACTGACATTCATTCAGTTAGTTCTAAGATTTTTGAAAATGTTTGATATTAAATATGACACACACACACACATGTACAGAGTCTTTAAAGCTTTTTATTTTTTCCCCGCAAAAACAGCAGAGAAACATTTTCCCAGGACCCAAGCTAAAGATATTTCTGATACCAGATGGCTCCGCGGGCTCGGCTGCTGTCAGTAGGGCGCAGACGCTGCCAAGAAGCCAGGCCACTTTCACTCTACGTTCAGTCTAAGGCCAGGGTGTTGTCTTTCACCTTTTACAAAGACCTCCTGGGGTGAGGTGGACCCAGCAATGCATATATGTGACCATCTGGCCTGCAGGGTCCAGGAAAAAGGTAAAAGCCTTAGTAAATGGCCAAGATCCTGTTGCTCACAAAGGATGGAAAACTCTTTTTTCCAATGCAAAAAACAAAACAAAACCCAGAAACAGTCCAGATTAATCTTTGCTTCGGGACGTAGGGAGTCTTAATCTAATATTCCAAGTGATGTAAGTCAGCTTCTGATGAGGACAGTGTCCTAGTGCTGTGGGCCTTGAACAGCAAGCTTGGACCCACGAGTTTGGTCACAGTATGATAATGCTTGCGTTATTCCAAGTGAGTCCCTAGGAATGTTGTGATACGCGTGGTAAGGGCTCCACATGGGGAGGTGCATGCATGTGCATGCCTCACTGAGTCAGTGTGATACATACAGGGGAGATTAAAAAGGGGATATGTTAAAGGCATAGGAAAGGAGAGACTATTTAAAATCTTTTGCTTTGCTCTACCAGATTTTTACATTTAAAGGCTTCTGTAGAAGAATAATGAGGTAGATCCTTGGCCTCCAGTATGGCATGGGGAGGTGAAGGCAGGAGAAAGGAAAATGCTTAAAGCCACTGGCAGTCCCTAGTACATTCATTCAACAACTACTTGGTGGAGGTGCAGGTAGGCATTGGGTACCAGGTAAGGTGCCATGTTCTACAGATACAAATGACTAACCGTAGGCATCATTGCTGCCCTCATGGAATTTGGAATCTAGTAGAGGAGACGGTCAATAACCAAATTGCCACATAAATATATGAAACACTGAAGCTGTGACAAGCACTAACAAGGAGTGGCTGTGGTGCTTGGAGAGCCTAAATTAGGAGAATCCGACCTCGGCAGAGAGACCACTAACGGCTTCCCTGAGAAAGTAATGCTTCTGCTGGTATCTACAGGAGGCGTAGAAGTTAGCTGGGCGAAGGAACAGGGGCAAGGGGCAAACTCCTGGCCAAGGGAACAGCTGGCGAAAGGACCATGTGTTGAGAGGGAGTCATCTTTGCAAAAAGTCAGAAATAGGACCTAAGGGTCACCAGGAAAGCCCACCAACCCCTAAAGACCTCTGGTTCTGATATATAAAGTCCCAATATTATTCAGGCATGCTTTTGGTTAAGATTGTTTTTCCCTTAAAGTGTTCTTTTAAGTCAAGTGAATGGTTTTATCTCTTCAGTTTTCTTCCTAATAGCCAAGTCCTTGAGGTCATGGTCGCAAGTCCTTGAGATGTGTATAAAGATTTGAGTAGTGTTAAAGAAAAGTAAGACTTCTGGCCAAGATGGAGGCATAGGTAGATATACTTTGTCTCCTCACACAATCAAAAGAACAACAATAAATTTGACAAAACAAAAAATAACCAGAACTACCAGAAAATTGAACTGTATGGAAGTCTGACAACTAAGGAGTTAAAGAAGACACATGTGTTCAGACTGGTAGGAAGGGCGGAAATAGGTCGCCAGGGCAGAGAGGACACTCGGCAAGGCTGTGGCTGGCGGACTGCGGTGGGTAAGGCAGCAGCAAGCAGACCGGGTAGTCCCACATTTGTGTGTGGACAAACCGAGAGGAACAACTGGGGAGCGAGACAGACCATGAAACCCAGGGTTCTGGTGCAGAAAAAGAAAACCTCAAAACCTCTACTGGTAAAAACCTGTGGGATTTGTGGCAGCTGGAGAAACTGCCAGTCTCCCAGGACAGTTCGTTGAAGAGACTCACAGGGTCCCAGAATGTACACAAACCCACCTACCTGGGAATTAGCACCTGAAGGTCCCAAGTTGCTTGTGGGTTGCAGGGGAAATGACTGAAAGTGGGTCAAGAGCCAAGCAAGTGGCATTGTTCCCTCTCTGACCCCTCCCCCACATACAGTGTCACAAGGCAGTGATGTGGGTTGCTCCATCCTGGTGAATACCTAAGGGTCCACCATTCACAATGTAATAGGCACTGCAAGACATAAAAAATATGGTCCAAAGGAAAGAACAGGTCAAATCTCCAAAAATAGAACTAAGCGATGAAGAAATAGCAACCTAACAGACGCAGAGTTCAAAACACTGGTAACCTGGATGCTCACAGAATTGGTGGAGTATGGTCAAAAAAGGAGGAAAAAGTAAAGGCTATGCAAAGTGAAATAAAACAAAATATACAGGGAATGGAAACCGGGACTCAAATCAGTGATTTGGAGCAGAAAGAAGAAATAAACATTCAACCAGAACAGAAGGAAGAAAGAAGAATTCAAAAAAAATGAGGAGAGGCTGAGAATCCTCTAGGACAACTTTAAACATTCTAACACCCAAATCATTGGGGTGCCAGCAGGAGAAGAGGAAAACCAAGAAACTGAAAAATTACTTGGAAAAATAATGGAGAACTTCCCTAATCTGACAAAGGAAATAGACTTCCAGTAAATCCTGGAAGCTCAGAGAGTCACAAAGAAGTGGACCCAAGGGAGTACACACCAACGCACATCATAATTACATCACCCAAGATTAAAGATAAGGAAAGAATCTTAAAAGCAGCAAGAGAAAAGGAGACAGTTACCTACAAAGGAGTTCCCATAAGACTCTCAGCTGATTTCTCCAAAGAAACCCTATAGGCAAGAATGGGCTGGAAAGAAGTATTCAAAGTCATGAAAGACAAGGACCTACATCCAAAATTACTCTATCCGTAAAAACTATCATTTAGATTGGAAGGGCAGACAAAGTGCTTCCCAGATAAAATAGTTAAAGGAGTTCATCATCACCAAGCCCTTATTAAATGAAATGTTAAAGTGACTAATCTAAGAAAAAGAAGATCAAAACTATGAACAGTAAAATGACAACAAACTCACAACTACCAACAACTGAACCTAAAAAAAAAAGAAGAAAAACAAACTAAGCAAACAACTAGAACAGGAACAGAATCACAGAAGTAGAGATCACATGGAGGATTATCAGTGGAGAGGGGGAGGGAGGAGAATGGGGGAAGGGGTACAGGGAATAAGAAGCATCAATGGTAGGTACAAAATAGACGGGGGGAGATTAAGAATAGTATAGGAAGTGGAGAAGCCAAAGAACTGATATGTATGACCCATAGACATGAACTAATGGGGTGGGGTGGGGGGGATAATGTGATGGGGTACAGGGTGGAGGGGATAAAGGGGAGAAGAAAATGGGACAACTGTAATAGCATAATCCATAAAATATACAAAAAATAATGCATTAAATCGTTTAGCAAATTGATTGTCATGCAGTCAGCACTTAATAGGAAAAATGGGAAAAGAAGGTATATCTTAAGGGAGCTGGCAAAGTCTACAAAGAGTGTATCGTTCCTAAGATATAGAAATGCCATGGGTTCCTGGTGAAGACTCAGCCCAGCAGAATGGCACCCACACCAAGTCTCAAAACAAATTAGGAATCCTGAAGGAAACTTGGTCTGGGACTTCCAGACAATATGGAAAGAGCCCTCACCTCTTGTGCTTTCTCTTCAGTTATGTGGGCCAAGCTCACCAATAAAGAGGAAAGAAAAAGGATGAGGGCTGCCCAGGCATTGCAGAGTGGGTTCTGCCTGGAGAAACCTGTGGCTTTGAAATAGAATCTACAACTGACACTTGAGTAGGGAAGGGCATTGGCTTGGGGAACTTCTGGTCAGAGCAATGCTTAGGAAATTGGTAAGAGCTTACATAAGTGGGAGTAAATTTTTAAATGGGGCCAAAAGATGAAAGGAGAATGACCACCTTCCTGCAGATTGTGAGCTGCAGCCCCTGAGACTTGCCTGGTTATGGATGGATTCATTTCTCACTGGAAAGTTCCTTGGCCTTGTTGAGCTTGGCTTTGGGCACTCAGCATTCTCAGGGTTGGCCTGTTTTTTTGCAGTAACATTTTCTCTTTCTGGAAAAGAAAAGAAATACAGTAAAAAGAGGGAAACTATACAGTGAGAATGCCAAAGAATGTCTGAAAATATGAATCATGGGGGAGAGAATTCTTGAATTCATCTTTCCCAAAGTTATTTTTATCTAGGAGAAAGAGATTTCCTTTTTGAGCCCCTGGGTGTATAATTTCTTAAAACACTTTCTTTTGAAGTTCTTGCTTGTGTTTTGTTCTCAGCATGTTGACACTTTGAATACCTGTTTCTCTCTCTGTCAGCTCTTTTCTCTCACACCCATGTGGCATGAGAAGCATTCGAACAGGCCCTGCAAATGAAGCTAATGACCCCACCAAGTCATTCCCTTTGCATTTGGAGGCTGAGGTATGTGGGCAGGAGATTGTCAATACAATGCAGGAAATGGCTCACGGTGCTCTGGATGTCATAGTTCATGTATTTGCAGCAAGGCCTCCATCGACTGGCCCGGTCTCCTGCCTCCCTGAGGCGATGGAGGGGGAATGAGCAGAGAGCACCTGTACTGTGCTGTACACATCTCCATCCAGGGAGCTGCTGGCCTCAAGCACCCAACAGCCCCACTGAGGAAACATGGGCAAACCTCCCACCCAATGTTATAGGAAACAAGACCAGAAAATGGAGGTGGTTGCAAGTTGGAGATTCCAGGACCACTTAATGCACAGCAGATTTTAGGACCCCTTAGATCCACAGAATAGATTAAATGGACTAATAGTAATATAGCAAATATTTTATGTTTTGATGGAAAACCATGCATAACCTTCTATAGATTACCCTTTCAGGCTGTGAGATTCTAGGCCTGTTCATTGTATTTGTTATTTTTTAATGCTTTATAACGTATAGGTAACTGATAGCTATGTAATTTCTATCTTACCTGGTAGTGATTTAACTGACCTTCCTCCCACAACCATCCTTACCTCTTTGGAAAACCAGTTTTATCTCCTTTGGCAATTCACCTCTGCATTTCTTTATTTGTATAAATCTGTGTTATTTTTATTTTTCCTTTGAAACAGTGGTTTCAGGTTGAATAGTGTCCCCCGCCAAATGTGCTGAAGTCCTAACCCCTAGTACCTGTGAATGTGGCCTTATTTGGAAATCGGATCTTTGCAGATGAGGTCATTAGGGTAGGCCCTGATCCAATATGACTGTGCACACATGAAAAAGGTGAAATTTGGACAAAGACAGGCATGCACACGGGTAGAACACCACGGGAAGAGGTCAGAGTAAGAAGAAGGTAGAAATCTCAGTAACACATCTATTACCTAAGGAAGGCCAAGCGTTGTCAGCAAACCACCAACAGTTGGGAGGAAGGTACAGAACAGACTCTCCCTCACCACCCTCAGAAGGAGCGAACCCTGCTGACATCCTGGTCTCAGACTTCCAGCCTTCAGATCTGTGAGAGAATAAATTTGTGTCGTTAAGCCACTCAGTTTGTGGTACTTTGTTATGGCAACCCTAGCAAAACTAATAAGCTAGTTGTAACAGCTGCCTAGTTCACTTGTATCATATGATTCAAATAAACTTTTTAACACCTGTTCATTTTATATCTGTATCAGAGTCATGAGTTTACCTTTTTCCCTGCAAATTATCTTTTAGTAAGATAAATGGATCTTCCATTGTCCCTCTCCATTCCCAAAGGCTTCGCAGCCAGGGAGATCCCTGAATATTCTCTTTTTCACTGAGCTGTTGGGCTGCATAAAGGCATCATAATATGTCTTTTTAAAGACAACCCATAATTGGAAACTTAGCTAATCAAATGGGCTGCCTCCCCTCATTCAGATGAAAGGATGGGAAGGAAATGAAGCCCTCACAATGACCAGGCCCTGTGCTGGGTACGTGGAATTTAGTAGGATATTTTTAAATGCCTACCTAACAGTTATCTCCCCTCTTTCAGTGGTAAAAGAATTCCAGTGTTGGACCAGTAGTGTTCACTTTTCCGCCCAAATCTCAGGGAAGGAGACCCTGGCTACTCTTAGACTGCCATGGTGGTCCCAGTCCCCTTGGCAGTGATTAATCAGATATGGCTGGGGGGAGGGGGGTAGAGGAAGGGGCTCCAAAAGGAAAGGTTTCGTGCTCTTAAAAAGAGTTATTGAGGAAAAGCATATCCTTTTTATGAGCCTACATGTGATGTGTGGAACCATGGCATCCATCTTGTGATCATGAGAACAGCTAGCTTGACTAAGGACAAAATTTGTCACACCAAATATGACAGAGCAGAAAGAAGTTAAATCCCTGGGTTCTTGATAACATTTTTGAGTCACTGAACTAACCAAAGCTGGAATTGATCTTCTTTGGGACTCCCTGATAATGTGGGAAAATACATTTTCTTAATGAGGCAAATTGAATGAGAGTTTTCTATTCCTTACATCCTCTATCCTATAAGATATTTTTGGGCATTCTCATTTTACAGGTGAAAATCTGAGGTTGAGAGAATTTATACCTGGCATCCAAGGTAACATATCCAGGGTCACAAATAAGACAAAACCTGTATCCAACTCAAACTCTGATCCCATCCTCTTTCCACTACCACCTACCTCTTCTGTGTTTATTATTGGTCCTTGAAAAATATTAATTTTTTCTTGCTTTTTGTTTGTTTGTTTTTATCATTTAAAGTGTCCTAGAAGGCCGTATGTAGACCCTAGTGGATAAAGGCAAACCAGTGTCAAGTGGATCTGGGGATAAATCTGCCTTGATGTGACCTTGGGCAAGTCATTCAGCCCCTTTAAACCTTAGTTCCCTCATATGTAGAAGGGAGTTAACACTATAATGTAAGGTTGTGATGAGGATTAAATGAAACTATAGATATAAAGCACTTATCGCAGATCCTGGTATGTTACACATGCACAGAACAAAACTGGCGGCTATTACAGTTCCCATTACTGTGCCACACAGTGTTTCCCTACCTCTTCAATAGGCAGCTGGCATCTGGACTGCAAAGAGAACATCTTCATCCTCATATGCAGAGTTGAGTGATCAATTTGACTCCAGACTCAGCAGAGACCGCACTCTCTGTGCTAAAATTGTGAGCTCCTCCTCTTCCTGCCCAGACAACCACCATCAAAAGAGCCCAACTCCCAGGCCTTGGTCAGGTAGCTCAGTTGGTTAGAGCATTGTCCTGATACTCCAAGGTTGCAGGCTTGATCCAGGTCAGGGCACATGCAAAAATCAACCAATGAGTGCATAAATAAGTGGAACAACAAGTCCGTGTCTCTCTCTCTCTCTCTCTCTCACACACATTCTCCCCCCAACCCCTCTCTCTCTCTCTCTCTCCAAAAAAAAAATTTATGAAAAAAGAGCCCAACGCCTAGGGAGCCCCTGGCATTTCTTGGTTGAGCCCAGTATGGTTTTGTCTTTGCTAACATTACCCCCTGCCCAGGGCCCTGAGAGCTTTGATGTTCATGGTTGCCTCACAGGGGCAGGAAGATAAATCCCCATTTGTTCCCTCTCTCTACAATAAGACCTTTGGCAATATAGAGGGACACAGAGATAAAAGACTGGGTGTTTTTTTTTTCTTTCTTGTCATTTTTTTTCAACAACAAATGGTGGTTTGTCTTTACCAGCTGTTCCTTTCAGAGCCACACCCCCATCAAAAAGCATGAAATCTGCCAAAAGCCAAGGCAGGGGAGATCTTTCCTACCCATGGGGAATTCGCCTGCCTGCAGGAAAAACAAAAAGTTGAGGGGAGCTGTGTACAGTGCATCCCACTCCAGTGATCTAAGCCCACACCCCCACCCCATTCCCAGAAGTCTTTTCTTAACATTTATGCTATGCCACTTCAAGCTTGGCACACAAAGAAGACAGGGACAGGAGGGACATGGAGAAAGGAAAGCTTATCTTGTCTCATGGATAAATCTTGAGTTGATTTAACATCTTCTAGTCCAGAGGGCTTAATGTGGGTAGGCCTGTGTGTGTGGAGCATTCAGCTGGGGCTCACAAGTCTGGCGTCAGACTCTGCTCCAAGTCCACGTGGCCATGTGCAAGTGTAAGAAGAAAGAGAATGATCCGCCTACATGACAATGAGACCTATTTTTTTGTATGTCCCATGCGTCAGGTCCTGTGCTAAATACTCACTATGTAGCAACTGTGGGGTAGGAAGACTACTCTCCCCATTTTACAGATATAGAAAGTGAAGCTAAGAGAAGGAAAGTCGGTTGTCCAAGGCCACATCCTAAGGGGCAGAGGCAGGAATAAAACTCAAATCTGCACCAGTGTGTGTGCGCTTTTTCTGTTTTCTGCAGGGATTATGAGTGACTTTGAAAACTGTCAAACAAGATACAATTGTAGAGCATGTGTTACCCATTGAGTTGTGTCTCCAAAACAGATATGTTAAAAACCTACCCCCAGTACCTGTGAGTGTGACCTTATTTGGAAAAAGGGTTTTCGCAGATGTAATCAAGTTAAAATGAGGACACACTGGATTAAGGTGGGCCTTAATCCAATGACTGGTGTCCTTATAAGGAAAGGGAAATTTGTATGCAGATACTCACAGAGGGAAGAAGATGGCCATGTAAAGACTGAGTGATGCTGCCAAGTGTCAAGGAACAGCCAAGGATTGCCAACAACCACCACAAATGAGGAAGTGGCAAGGAAGGACCTTCCCCTAGAGCCTTCAAGAGAACACGGTCCTGCCAACATCTTGTGTTCAAATTTCTGGACTGCAGAACTGTGAGGGAATAGATTTCTGTTGTTTCAAGCCACCAGGTTTGTCGTACTTTGTTACAGCAGCCCTGGGAAGCTAATGTAGCACCTGTCTTCATGAGGTTGGGGGCAGAGAGGGAGAGAGGGAGAGATGGGTGATGAAGGCAGTGAAACAAGGGATTTAAATGAAGTAAAGCGATGAGAAGAAAACAGAGAATTGGAACTGAGTTTGATGGCTCAGCTCCTGGAAAGTGAGAAGAGTGAAAGAAAGTCCCAACATGCCTGCCAGTGAGGTAAGGGATTGAGAAAGAGCAGCAGAATGCTGCCATATATGGCCCAGCGACAATGACCTTGCCCCACACCTCCACCTCGGCCTTCTCACACATCAACAGGGCTCTGACATCAGACTCTTCTACAGTTACTGCACTCAGGGCCCACGTGGTTAACACTCTCAGAGTCACTGGTGCTGAAGGGGGTCCAGGGATGAGGGCCAGAGAGCAGCACTTAAGGAACAAGGATCTAAGAGTCTTACAGTTTTTTCAGTCTGGTTGTTCTTCACCTCCTTGTCATCCTAGAAAGTGTGCACTCTGACCTCTAGCCCATCCCGGCATGGATGGGGTACTCACCCACCTTGCCATGCCCGTGACATCTTCCACACCCCTTTATCATGATATTTGGGCATTATACTATGTTTCTTTCTGTTTATCTGCATACAGATGCAGATAGATGATAGACAGATAGATAGATAGTTGATAGATAGATAACATATAATGGCTCCTCCATTAGACTTTGAGCTTCTGGAGGGCAAGGCCAGTGTCCTGTTCAATTCTGTGTAGTCGGTACTTTCACAGGTCCTGGTACACCACAGTTGACTTGTGAATAGTTGATCAGTGAACATCCAGGGTATTCTAAAACAAAAAGTTTTAAGTAATGAAAAAATAGAAAATAGACAAAGGACACACATGCATGACTGACAGAAAAAAAGAAATATAAATGGCTCTTAATCACTTGGAAGGATGGTCAACTCCAATCATAATAAGAGGTATACAAGTTAAAGCTACAATGAAACAATGTCTCACTTCTCAGGTTGGCAAAAGTGTGACAAGATATCACGTTGGGAGGCTGTAGGGACCGGAGCAGACTCATAGCCGCTCACAGGAGTGCAACAGACAGAACTGTAGGGAAGTCAATTAGGCAACATCTATCAAAATTACCCTTGGTCAAGCAATCCCACCTCTGGGAGTATCTGTAGGATACCTCACAGATATGCCTGCAAACATGGAACTGCAGGATGCACAACATTGTTTGCAACAGCAAAAGATTTGAAGCAATTCAAGGGCCCTTCTCTGGAGAACTGGGAAAGTGAACTATGGGGCTTGAATAACAATGAGGGAAATAATGATTATACCCATATTTGCTTAATTTGCCTTAAGAAACACTGGGAGGAGTTACATGAAACTGATGACTATGGTTCCCTAGGTGAGCACAGGGAGCAGGGGAAAGAGCTGGGGAGGGAGCACGATTTCTCAAGGCCTGGTGTCCACATCATTCTGATTCTTGGATTATGTAAATATACTTCCTAGTCAAAAGCAATCATATTAAGTAATATGTAAATTATAGGGTTGAAAAAGTCCTACAACTCTCTTGTATACTGCAGGCAGGTTCACAAGGAAGAAATAAAAAAACACTCAAAACTCAGAATGAATTAAAATTTCAAAATAGCCTTAAAAATTTACCCATTGGGCAATTAATTTCCTAGAAGATCAAAGAAGAGATCTACTTTCCTTAAGAACAAAAAACTGGGGTGATTAACAGTACCAGTCAAAAGCCCTTAAGGTATTGGAAGGAAAAGTCTCACTGCCCACTGTGGGGAATTTCGTAGTTCAGGACACACTTTGTCTTGCTACTCAGGTCTCTCATTTTCTCCCTGTCTGTCCCACTGGAAATCCATTTATTTCCTCCTTTCAGGCTTTCCTAGCCATTTTCAGCCTCTTTCTCAAACCCAATAACCTCACTTATCTTGACTTCTTTAGACCCCACCCCATTCATTAAAGCCATCTAAGATCTCTAGCTCAATACACCCTTCATATTTTTATTTTAAAAAGTAGATGTCTCATAGAAGTGAAATACCCTGCCCAACCCAAGACACCATAACTCATTAAACCCCATAGAAGAGCGAGACCATCATAATGTACTTTATTTGCATTTTCATATGAGAAAAGGAAACCTAGAGAAATGGAGCACTTTGTCCATGGTTTTGTGGTAGGGGGCGTTGGCCAGGATGGAAATGTGAGCATTCTGACATAGCCACTCTCACAGATGCTGCCTCCCTAGCTGCCCCCCCACAATACTTTATGGTCTATAGACCTTTACGTTTTCTTCTCATCCCCCCATTCATGCATTCATTTATTCACTAAACATCCATGGCCACCTATTATATACCAGACACTGTGCTAAGTGAAATGGATACAGAGTCCTGGCTGCTGTAGCTCAGTGGGTTGAGTATCAGCCTGCGAACCAAAGTGTCACCGGTTTGATTCCCCAGTCAGGGCACATGCCTGGGTTGTGGGCCAGGTCCCCAGTAGGCAGCATGTGAGAGGCAACCACACATTGATGATTCTCTCCCTCTCTCCCTCCCTTCCCCTCTGTCTAAAAATAAACAAATAAATAAAATCTAAAGAAAGAAGAAAGGAAGGAAAGAAAGGAAGAAAGGAAGGAAGGAAGGAAGGAAGGAAGGAAGGAAGGAAGGAAGGAAGGAAGGAAGGAAAGAAGGAAGGAAGGAAGGGAGGAAGGAAGGGAGGAAGAAAGAAAGAAAGAAAGAAAGAAAGAAAGAAAGAAAGAAAGAAAGAAAGAAAGAAAGAAAGAAAGAAAGAAAGAAAGAAAGAAGGAAAGAAAGAAAGAAAGAAAGGGATACAGAGATTAAGGAGACATTCATTGGTCCTTCAA
>PVJD01004551.1:0-42312 GCA_004026545.1 Mormoops blainvillei
CAGATTCAAGGGGAGAGGAAATGGACTTCTTTCTCACAGCACGCACATACAAGGGTGGGCAGAACTCTCGTGAGCCCTCTCTGAGGACTAGTTATCATACTCATGTATCAATAATTAGTCTAGTGGCAGGAGTGGGCTTGAGTCAAGGGAAGGCAATGCTACGCTGTCCAGGAAACTACGATGTGGTTTGGCTTGATAGAGCCACCAGCCATTTTCTGGAGATATGGAGTCAAAGGCAGAGAGAGAGGGACAAGGAACATGGTGTAGGGTGTAGCCAAAAGAGTGAGGACCTGTGAGGAAAAAGAGGAACCATGAGAGGCTACAAGCAAGCTGGAGGCATGGAGGCATGCAGGGAGAAGGGGAGATTCTGGGAGATGCAGACCATGTCTGAGAGAGGCAGAGACGGTTCTAGTCCCTAGTGCTGACCAGGGGCTTTCAGTTCCAGGGTTAATTCCAATTAGTCCACATGCATTATAAGATGCCCCCTTTTACCTGAGATAACCAGGTGTGTCTCTTTTCTTTATTTCCAACGAAACAATTCAACAGATGGATTTGAGCCCTGACCAGTGTGGTTTAGTTGGTAGGAGGATTGTCCTGTACACCAATAGGCTGCTGGTTCGATTCCCATTCAGGGCACATACCTAGGTTGCAGGTTTGATGCCCAGTTGGGGCACATATGGGAGGCAACCGATTGATGTTTCTCTCTCACATCAATGTCTCTCTCCCTCTCTCTCTCCCTCCCTTCCCCTCTCTCTGAAAAATAAATAAATAAAATCTTAAAAAATAAAGAAAAGGAAACAGAAGAAAGAAAAGGAAAGAAATGAATTCGAGTCTCAGATCTGCCCACTACTGGTTCTGTGTCCCCAGGCAGGTTACTTCTGGGCTTCAGCTTCCTCATTGGCAGATGAGAATAATAATTATGCCTATGTCATGTGATTGTTTTGAGTATGACAGTATTTATGTTATGAGAGTTAATGTACTTGCAACCCCTTGGAACAATGGCTGGCATGTAAAAACCACTGTATAAGTAAATGTTTTTAAAATTTGTGTATTAAATTTTTTTTTCAATTACAGTTTCCATTCAATATTATTTTGTGTTGATTTCAGGCATACAGCACAGTGGTTAGACAATCATATACTTTACAAAGTGTTCCCCCTGATATTTCCAGTACCCAACCAACACGATACATATTTATTATAATATCATTGATTATATTCCCTATGCTGTACTTTACATCCTTGTGACTGCTTTGTAACTACCAATCTGGACTTCTCAATCCCTTCACCTTTTTCACCTGGTCCCCCTAAGGAATTGTTAAATAAAAAATAAGATAATGTTTAGGAGTCTTGGGTTGATAGAACAGATAAAGATTCTGCTTTGGAAGGAAAGAAAGATATTTTATTGGGAAAATACATTATTTTCTTCTGTAATCAAGGTAAATTCAGTCCTACCAGTCTGTTATTGTACGTCATTGAACTAGAGACATGTACCCTGAAAAGTCTGGAGCCAAGTTGTCTACAGGGCAGACGAAGCTGTGGGTTCAGTCCATCACGTACGCTAAGGCATCCTGATTCGAATCAGGAATTTTGAGCTTCTTTGAGCTTGCTATGCTCTTTCCCCGCCATCCTTTTTCTTGCTGACTTCTCCCCTTCTCAAGATAACCCAATTTATAGAATTGCCTCAATATGTGCTGGTTGACATGACATTCTGAGCGGAGAAGAATGCCAGAGAGACCCAGTCGTTACCTGTTGATTTATGGTCCCTCTGCTTTACTGTCACTTTCTGATTTAACATCAAAAGAGCGGATTAAGAATGCAATCATGCTGGGCAAACAAATATACTGTTGCAAATGACTTTGCAAAAAAGTTTTTTTTTATTCTGGCCATGTATAAAATGAGCTAAAAGTGGCTGTTGGTGCAATCATTCAAATGCCTTTGGACCCTCACACCATATGTTCCCTGTGCTTTCTTTTATCACATGTGAGTGTATATTATAATACACAGCAATTCCGAAGGGGAACCAGATGGCTGTGTGTTCTGCAGTTCAGGATTCTCCGGCCGAAAGGAAGAAGGAATCTGGGGCTATATTTGGTTCTGATGAAAGTGACAGGCCATGGAGGAGGTAATCAGTGGTATTTAAGGAGGGCTCACATTTACGATAAAGAGTTCAAGTGCTCCATCACATCGGACTGTGTCTGGAGTGGGCATAGCCTTTAAGAACAGATTCAACATATTCCTTTATGTCAGCTCGATGGGAATATGTTGAGACTAGCAACATTTTAAACTCGTTTTTCTTTTTGAAATATATACGTTTCAGAAAAAGCAAGTAACTTCTTGGAAAGAGTTTAAAATATGGACAGTTTTCAACTCTTGCTCCCTTATTGTCTAGGCTGCTAGAGGAACATATTGCTCAATGAAAAAGAGTGGGCTAAACTGGCCAAAAAGCAGTGGGGAGGGACGCGACTTGCTATTCTCTCAATGCAGTTGAAGGGTTCCTGCACGCCTCCACTTCACGAGGTGAAGACATTTGGCCCTTAGAAGTATGAGGGGACAGTCACAATGATGTGCAGCTGGCCTTGCCAATTGGACAATGTATGTTGCTATTTTATTTGCTCTGCAACAGTGTGAAAATGATGACCATTTCAAAATGGAAAGCAAAAATCTATGAAAACTTTGGTGGACTAAACAGATAATTATGCTGTAGCTAGTTGATTTCTATGTGCCACCTGTACACCCACCTACCCATCACAACATTTGCTCGTGTTGGAATTTGTGCAGCGGTCTTTTAAAAACTGGTGATGTTCTCAGTACTCTGCTCTCACCACCTGCAAATGTTAGCACTTGCTGGAGTCCCTTCCACAGCCCCTTTTGTGTCTTTCTCTGTCCCTCCCCTTTTGGGAATCTCAACAATACTCATGCTTCCTCTACCACATGGCACTCTTTGCATTCTCTCTCCTAGGGCTCCCTGTGATGCTCCAAACTCGGACACCTGGCCCTTTCCAGGAAGCTCCATCTCCAGTTCCCATAGGCCTGTTCAACTCTAAATGTCCCAGACTGGACTCAGCCTTGTCTACCATCTCTCCCCTTGAATTTCTTCCTTTGCTGATGGCCTTGTTACTTGTTCCATGCTGCAAGAATATTTTTTCTAAAATAGAAACGTGACCATAATATTTCCTCAATCAAATGTTTCAGGAGAGTCCCAGGATATTTAGGATGAAGTTCAAACAGGATAGCAGAGCCTACAACACCCCTCATGCTCTCATCCATGTTTGTCTTTCCTTTCTTCTCTCCATGGGAATCTTTTTTTTTTTTACAGAATTTATTTATTTTTAGAGAGAGGAGAAGAGAGGAATAAAGAGAGGGAGAGAAACATCAATGTGTGGTTGCCTCTTGCACGCCCCCTACTGGGGACTGGGCCCGCAACCCAGGCACATGCCCTGACTGGGAATCGAACTGGTGACCCTTTGGTTCACGGGCTGACGCTCCATCCACTGAGCCACACCGGCAGGGGCTCCATGGGAATCTTTGAGCTTGCTGTGTTTGACCTCCTCACAGTTCCTCAAATATAGCTTACATGTTCATATTTCTCTCCATTCTCTTTGCCTCTCCTCATTTGTTAAAAACTGCACACGTACTGGCATTTCTTTACTACAGCCTTCCTGTAAGCTCTTACTCAGGCTCTGAGTTTTTTGTCCAGTTAGCAGCATGATATGAGGCCACAACTGGGGAACCACAGCCCCAAACAAGGAACATCCAGAGGCTGCTCCTGCCTTGGTCTCATTGGCCTGGAGGAGAAGCAGTAAGGAGGGCAACAGGGTAGGAAACTGGCAGTGGGGCGGTGGTTCCAAGATCCCATGGACAGACAGATGGACAGACAAAGAGCTGTCCCAGAGGAAGGAACGAGGGGCAGAGAGTAAGTTACCCACTGCAGGGCTGTGACCACACACCCAACCCAGCCCTTCCCCTCACATGGCCTCACTTACTATCACTGTGACAAATACTACCCTCAGTTTTGCAGATGAATAACTGGTTTAAGGTCACATAGCTGATAAGTGGCCAAATCAGAATTACCCTCACAAAGTTTTAACATTGAAAACTGGCAAAGGCTAAAATAATAATAATAAAGTTGGTGAGGACTTTATGTGTCTAAAAAGCCCTAGAGAGTGCCAAGTAACTCCCTGAAATTACTTCATTGAATCTTCACAACAGTCCGAGTAATTAGTATGCAAGTTAACCTTATTTATTTATTTTTGAGGTGATAATTCACATTTTGTAGAATTCACCATTCTAAAGTGTAAAATACAGTGTTTTTTAGTATATTTATGAAGGTTGTCCAACCATCAGCACTAATTCCAGAATATTTTCATCACCCTCCAAAAAGAACTTTGTACCCTTTAGCAGTCACTCCACATTGCCCCGTACCCCCAGCCCCTGGCAATCACTAATCTACTTTCTGTGTCTATGATTCTGAACATTTCTAAAAATGGAATCATACAATATGTGGTCTTTCATGTCTGGCTTCTTTTACTTAGCATAGCATTTTTAAGGTTCATCCATGTTGTAGGATATGTTAGCACTTCATTCCTTTCAATGGCTCAGTGATATTCCACTGTATGAATACACCACATTTTGTTCATGAATTCACCACCTGATGGGCACTGGGTCATTTTCACCTTTTGGCTATTCTGAATAGAGCTTTCGTGAGTCCCATTTGTAGGCTAGAAACTGAGGTTCAGAGATGTTAATTAAAACATAATAATTAAAATATTACTTTTTGAATCAGACAGACCTAGATTCAAAACCTAGCTTCATCACTTCCTAGCTATATGACTTTGGACAAATTATTTATCCTCTTTAGCTTGCATAGTCGATACAAAGATAGTAATATCATCTGACTGTTAGGGTTGGTATGAGGACTCTTTATTATTTTTTAATTTTTTCAGTTACAGTTTACATTCAATATTATTTTGTATTGGTTTCAAGGGTAGGCATGAGGACCCTTGATAATTCCTATAAAGGAGAACTTGGTATGTATTAGGACTTCCATGAAGATTGATGATGGACCCTTCCCATTTGGCCTTTCCTAGGTGCTCAGTAACTAATTTAGAATTAAGAAATGAATAAAAAGAACCTGATTTGAATTCTGATTTGACCACTTATCAGCTATGTGACCTTAAATAAATTATTCATCTGCAAAATGGAGGGTAGAAGCTGTAGCAGTGGGAGTAAGGTCAAGAACAAGGTCTAGCAGAGTTCCCAGCTCATGGTAGGATTCAGAAAATGTAAATGTCAGTTCTCTTTCCCTTAGTGCCAGCTTACTACTTCTTCTTTGATTGCAATGCAACATACAACTTAACCCCTAAACTAAGCTTTGATACTTACCCATAATTTTATACTTAAATTATACTTTTCTGCATTTATACTTACCCATAATTTTTCACTTTTGACTTTTACAATATTAACCTTCTGTGTTATTAGGGAAAGAAAACTGTGGCATTAAAAGCATAATTTGAGAGCTGCTTGTTTGGGTAAATACCCAATGCATTGATGAAACATTATTTTGCTTCTCACCTGAATCTTCACTTTTTAAATTTTCGTTAAAGCAAATGTCTCTAAAATCAATAATATAAAAATTAAAGGTGCCAAACATTTAGCTTTTTCAGAAAGGCCTAAGTATAAATTGATTAGCTGGCATTTTCAAGGTTTGTGGAGAGAGAGAGAAAGAGAGGGAGAGAGAGAGAGAGAGAGACATGTTGGAAAAGTCACTGCGATGGGCTCCATTCATTTTGTAAGGTCAGGGGTCAGGGCAGTATGAAGGGAAATGTCTTTGAAAGAACTCATCGAATGTCACTCAGAAATTATTAATTTACTGAAAAGCCTACCTTTGGCCTGGGGATTTACTGAAGTTGGAATTTGGTGGAGTCTCCTTTGAACTCTGCACCCAGGCATCCAGAGGGTGCTGGCTCACTCCTGGGCTGTGGCCTCCCAAACCCAGCCGGCATCGTCACCCACATTTGGCCTGTTGGAGGGTTTTTTCTACGTCTGATGCTGATGACATGATTCTGCTCAGACTCTTTAGTAACATCAACTTTCAAAGATTAGGAGAACAAAAGAAAAAGAAAAAAATGAGCATCATAGTATTTTGGTTTTCCACTGCTCTCACCCGATCATTAGAGTTCTCAAGTCTAAGGAGATGAATGCCACAAAGATTGTTTAGAATCTGGTGAAAAATGAGACGTGCAGTGTGGGAAGAAGGTGACAGGGTGTGAGGGCAGATTACTAGGCAACAACATCACTTATTAGGAAATTTACACCAGCATGTGTTACTAGTTTTGGTAAATACCACACTCATCCATTCATCTTTTCTATTCCCCTGCAAGTGGTTCATGAGTATATATCTTTATACTAGTATAAAACCTCAACTGGTTGCATTTATCCACTTTTACACTTCAAGAAATTTTAGCAAATTCATAGATGGAGCCTCAGAGTGCCCATCAGCTGATGGCACAGTTCCTTTTGCTTTGCTTTGCTTTTCAAATGATGGAAAGGGACCAGGTAGGCATAGGGTTAGGGTTCCAGGGGCCAGGGGAGGGAAGAATGGGTTGTTTAGGGGGCTCAGAGTTTCAGTTTGGGAAGATGAAAAGAGTTCTGGAAATGATGGTGGTCATGGTTGCACAATAATGTGAATGTTCTTAATACCACAGACCTGAGCCCTGCTCTGGGCATGACGGTCCATGGCAAATTTCCCATCCTGCAGCAGTGAGTCTCGGATCTGCCTGTTCCTCCCCCCCTACCCCCCTTATTCTCTGGCAACCACTGGTGTTCTTACTGTCTCCATAGCTGTTTTCTTCTACAGAATGTCCTGAAGTTGGAATCATACAGTGTGAAGCCTTTTCAGCTGGGCTTCTTTCACTTAGTAATGTGCATTTAAGGTCCCTCCATGAATAATTAAATATTATTAGGTAATATATAAGAATTAAATATTATAGAGGTAGAATAACACAAAATCGACTTTCTATCCCTTCTTGGCCCCAGGGTTGAATGAACCTCATTACCTCTTGGCTCCCCAATATTTCTCATATATGTATGTCTGTATTTGCTCCTTAATAAGTTTCTTGCTGAATTTTGTTGAAAAGTCTGAATCTGTTATAAGGGACTTAAGCCCTTCAAGGCTAGGGCATCCCATGGAACTGGAGACTATTATGCTAAGTGAAATAAGCCAGTCAGTGAAGGATGAATACCATATGATCTCATTTATAAGAGGAACCTAATGAACAGAATAAATTAATGAGCAAAATAGAACCAGAGGCATAGAATCATGGAATAGACTGTCAGCAGTAAGAGGGGATGGGGGAAGTGGGGACTGTTTGAAAGAAGGTAAAGGGGTTAGTCAAAGAACATACATGAAGGACCCATGGACATGGACAATGGTATAGGGAGTGACTGTGGAATTGGAGGCAGGCTGGGCAGAGGGGGGCAAAGGGGGAAAAATCGAGACAACTGTAACAGCATAAACAATAAAACATGATAAAAAATGAAAAAATGAAAAAGAAAAAGACTAGGGCATCCTAGTCTCCTCAGCATCTAATACACAGAAGAGGCTCAATAAATGTTATTGAAAGAAAGGAGTACATGCATAAAGGCTAAAGTTTAAGATCAAGAGTAGGATTTACACCCTGGTTGGTGTGGCTCAGTGAATTGAGCACCGGCCTGCAAACTGAAGAGTCATCCATTTGATTCTCAGTCAAGGCACATGCCTGGGTTGCTGGCCAGGTCCCCACTTGGGAGTGTACAAAAGACAACCACACAATTGATGTTTCTCTTCCTCTCTTTCTCCTTCCTTTCCCCTCCATCTAAAAATAAATAAATAAAATCTTTAAAAAATAAAAAAAAATTAGGATTTTAGGGAAACCCTATGATATAGTAAGTTTTCATGATTTAAAACAATTTTCAATAACTTGGAGACTGTGCCCTGAGCACTGTGGCTCAGTTAGTTGGGTGTCATCCTGCAAAGCAAAAGGTCTTCAGTTCGATTCCCATTTTGGACGCGTTCGAGGGGCAACTGATCGATATTTCTCTCTAACATTGATGTTTCTCTCCCTCTCCTTCTCCCTCCCTTTCCCTATCTCTGAAAAAATCTTAGAGACTGTATGATAGAAATCTTTGGGGAAGTTTGTGTAGATCATAAGCTATACTGTCCATTTAAGAACTGTCCACACGAATGAAAATGTCCATGTGATCACTGCTGTTTCCCCATTACCTGGTCTAGCAGGCACTTAATATGTATTTCTTGGAAGATTGGATATATGAATGACCCTCTGGGAAACCTTGATTATGACATGTGACTATACCCACCCTTGTCTGAAGCTGATTAGATCAGGATTGTACACATGACTCAGTGGGGCAATGAGATTCTCTCCTGGGAACTTACATTGGCACTAAAAGACAGTTGAATTCAGTGTTCTTGGAATGGTAGCATTTAAATTGAGGGTGTGTTAGGTTAGTCATATTCTGCCATAAGAATAGTGAAGTAGAAAAAGCCAATCAACACTATGCATGTATATACGTATGTATGCACATGCCCCCCCACACCTCCCTCAGCCTTTTTTGGGCCTCCTCTCTTGTTCTTGTTTACATTTCCTCCCCAAGGCCTAACTTTATTCCTTCCCTTGATTCTACGAGGCACCCTATAGACTTATAATAAATCGCCTTTCTGCCTAAGCCAGCTCAAGCTGATTTTTGCCAAATGCAACCAAGGACTATTAGCAAATATACTGTCACCATAATTCATTTTCCTTCTCTGATATTTCAACATTTGTAAGATTCTAAAGTCACCCTAGTAAATATTTGTGTTAATTTGAATTAATTTCCATTTCCCTGGACTTCAGCTATTTAGAAATGCCTACTTGGCCCCTTTCCATCATTTGAAAAGCAAAGCAAAGCAAAAGGAACCGAGCCACCAGCTGATGTGCACTCTGAGGCTCTGTGTATAAATTATGCCTTTGAAACACTTGGAGTCTTCCTGGGAAACAATTTCCCAGCAGGGGAAGAAAAACTAACAAGTTTCAGAAATAAACTTGAATTATTACTCATTCCTATGGAAAAGTACAACTTTGAAGTAACTGAAGAAATGAAAACAAATTTATCTTTAGTGGAAGGATATGGAATAGTCAAGAGTGAAGACCTGGGGCCAGGTGGCCTGTTTATATGTCATACCCCCCAACTGGAAGGCATGCGTCGTAAGACTAGCAGCCGGGTCTTAGCTTTGCCCCCTCAGCGCCTAGCATAGGGTCTCACCTGAGAAGATGCTCCATACATGTTTGTTGAAGAAATAAAGTGGTGAAATAAAGGATAATGATTAAGTCTGGAGATCAGAATCAGAAGGGAATTGCCGGATTCCGGTGTCCCGTATCTGTGTGACTTTGGGTCTGCTACTTATCTTTCCCATGTCTCGGATTCCGTAGCTGTGAAACTGGAATGAGAACAGAGTTTCTCAGAGTGTTGTTGTATTTAAGTAAGTCAGTAACACGCACAACATTAGCTCCACGCCTGTAAAGGGGCAGGCGTGCAATAAATATTTGTTTACTGGTCATTATGTCAGAGAGCAGCTTTTCATGGTCACATTTTCCTCCTTTGAAATTTTATGAAAATGCTAGAAGAAATAATATCAAGGACATTTCATTTGGCCTTTATAATAAAGATATTAAAGAAATATATTCCTGTGTCAGATACATTGAAGTCTTAACTTGTTCTCAAGTGAGTGAAAATTTAGTGGGGACTATTAATACAAACATGACCTGGAACACAAAATTTTAGACCTTAAAAAAATTTAAATTTTTTGGGCTGGCCAAAAAGTTTGTTTGGTTTTTTCCATATGATGGTTCTAGTAGCACTTAGTTGTCTTTAACTTCATTTGAAACAATTTTGTTAGATTGTATTGTGATTGTATCAGTGTACATTAAAAAAAACATTAAAATTGGTGAATTTTTCTGAAACCATTTTAATATTGAAGATGGAAGAAAATAAGCAACATTTTTGGCATATTATGCTTTATTATCTCAAGAAAGGTAAAATCACAACTGAAATGCAAAAACAAAACAAAAAAACCCCAATTTGTCCAGTGTACAGATAAGACGAATGTGTCAAAAGTGGTTTGCGAAGTTTCATGCTGGTGATTTCTTGCTGGTTGATGCTCCATGGTCGAATGGGTAGAGCAGTTGAAGTTGATTGTGATCAAATACAGACATTAATTGAAAACAATCAATATTTTACCATGCAGGAGATGGCCAATGTACTCAAAATATCCAAACCAATAAACTTTTTGGTGAAAATGAAAAATGTGTGTTTTTTTGTTTACAGAAAAAAACATGTGGACATTTTGGTCAACCAAATAAAAAGCTCACAGGATGGTCACACCAGAGGAAAGCTTGGGTTCAAGTATCACATTCTCCAGTTTAGAGCTGGAAGGTTCCAAGAGCCTGGGTCGGACTGGTCCTGGTGGTTGCAGCAGGAGATACTGTGCTGGGTCATTTCAGGCCAGGGTCATTTCTCTGTGCTTCACTCTTGCATGAGAGGTGCTAATCCAAGGATTACTTCCTTCTTCGTGAATCCACACAATGAACTCCCAGGAAATACTGCTTTTCGTGACCCTTTCCCTTTCTCCATTGAACAACTCCATTTAAATTACTTTCACCCCTTTCCCCCTGGAGATATTTAACATATCTGTGGCTCTTGAGAAGTTGTTCAGAGCCTCATTGCAAATGGACTCCTGTATGTCTGTTACAGTTGCCCATTACTCTACATGTTGTGTTTCTGAGGTCTCTCTCTGAGGATGGGACCAGGAACTCTCATTCTTTTGGAGTGAACACATGATTACATAATGGCAGGGGCCTGAGGCTGACTGATGAAATAATCTTAATGACTGTTACTGTCTAACGTGAGAAGGCTTATGGAGACCATGTACTGATAAAGTTAACATTATGGGTTTAGAACCCAAATTAGCCAGATTACTCTGCTTTATTTCATTTCCCTAACTTGGGCCTTCCCAATGTCAATTATGTATTTTTAGATAACAATGAGGTTAGGATTGAGAGTATACATGAGTCCAGGACAACCTTTCACACCTCTTGCACAAAGAAATTAGACAGGTAGATCTGTTAGCATCATTGTAGGGTGTGGCACTGTGACAACATCAGCATTCGTTCACTGTGGTTGGTAAAGGGAGCAAATTGGCACATACCATCCATTCTACTCTCCATCTAGGTTAGAACACCAAGAACTAAAAACAATTCACGGTCTCTTTTGCAGCTTGGTTCAGCTCTGCTTTAGGTTCCTCTAATCAGATGCAGTTGTGAGGAACTTAGAAGGGAGAAGCAAGGTGGGGCTGGCTTTTGCTCTTCACATTGGCAAAGTCAGTTTTGGACATGTACATAAAGTGTTTTCTGTTTCTGCATTACCAGAGATCCCAGTGTACTGGTTGACAGGCAGGGCTCAGGGCATCCTTTCTTTTCTTTTCTTTTGGTGCAGAGCTAGCGTGCATGGTGCAGCCCCTGGAGCCAACAGTGCCAGAGGGGGCTTCCTGGTCTCCACCTTCTTGAGTAAGAGAGAGGTAGCAATGCTCGCGCAGAACAAGTTCTGCAGTGGGTTTCAGAGGTGATTCCTGGAGGCCCAGCACAAAGCCTGCTCTTCAGTACAAGGATCCTGCTTGTGCTCCATAGAGACAATGCAGACAGAAGTTCCTGGCCCACAATAATCTCCTGTGCAGCTGCTCTGTGAATGAACACTAGTAAGTGTTCGATTCAACATACATTTATGAACTCCTGATACTGAGAAGCTGCTTTGCAGATTTTGAAATTCATTTTATCACATATTTACTGTGTGGCTTCAGCGTTGGTTTCTTCATTTATAAAATGGTAACAATAATTTCACCCTTCTCCTAGGATTGCATGAAGGATACGTGAAACAATGCATGCAAAGTACCAACGTGGTACCCAGCTTGGAGGAAGAAGTCCATATGTTTCCTATAGGAATGGTACCTATGTTGTGCTACGTACTGGAACACAGAGATAAACACAGCAGACTTGGTCTCTGACCTGATGGAGCTTGCAGGTCAGGAAAAGGAGAGGCAGGCACTTACACAAGGTTAACAACAGCACAATGCTTACTATGACAATGGAGTACAGGACATAAGGGTGCATGTGGCAGGGACACCAAAACCAACCTAGAGGAGGGATGTTGCCGGGAACAGAGAGGTGGGCTGGGAGACATTTTGCAGAAAACCAGTTGACTAAGAGCCAACTTGCTGAGAGTTAATTTCCCAATGACCAAAACACCTAATACCTAATGGCTGATTTATCAAAGTTTATAAGTTTACCAAACATTTATTTTAAGAATATTCTTCTTGAGTATTGTCAATTAATTTATTTTTCCTAGACACATTAACTTGTCAAAAGTCCTTGGTTTTAGGCTGGTTTTGGCTTCATGAATATATTTTCCATTAATGTTTATACTTGTGAAAAACCATGTTAATGAAGTTATTGATTGAATATATTAATGATTATAAAGGTTTTATATTATAAATATACTGAATATATTCTTGACTATATTCTAAAACCTAATGATTTAATATTTTTATTTACTATAGTTAGTAAGAATACGATTCTAAGAATAAAATATTTATTTCATTGAATATAACTATCCCGTACAGGAAGGTTTTAGGCATTGAGTAATTTTGGCAAATTCAATCAGTTGGTCATTTGGCAAGTTATCATTTTGAAAATCGATCCCTCAATTAATGGGCTTTAAACAAATTGGTCATTTGGTGTATGGGGCATTTGGCTTATTGGCCATCACTTCTTTCAAAGTTTATTGATGAGAATATCTGTCATACACTTTCCATGCAGACAGGAAAGCAGGTACTTGTGTTGCTTCCTTGTCTCCCAGTGATAAACTCACATGATATTGTACAAAATGGATATTCAAGAGAGGGAGTTGGCCAAAAATAAAAAAAACAAAAATGCAAGAGCAGCAAAGAAAGTAAACGTGCTGACATTGGAAGTGAAATTCATTCCAAACATGGAATTGAAAAAGAGAAAGCTGACTGCAGAAAGATTGCTGCTGCCACCATTTGAGAGACTCTAGACATGCAGCCAGAGAAACTTAGTGAAGGGGACCATAGCAACATAAATGAGGAGAGTGGCCGTGACAGAAAAAATGAATATGTCCCAGAGGAAGTGGTGCTGGCAAAAATCTTCACACTGAAGGAATGCTCAGGCATAGGTGATGGTATTGATAAAAGGTTAGCAGCTGATCCAAATTTAGAGGGGAGTATGACAATCTCTCAGGGCCCAGAAAAGATGTTCCATTGGAACTTATTCGAGTGTTTTACAAATCAATAAAACACTTGCATTCTTAATGTTTCTAATGACGGTGTACTTAATAAATATCAGTTTTGCTATGTTTTATTTCCCTGTGTATGTATAACTGACAGGAAGAGAGTTTTTAATGTTTTGACCTAAGTGTTGTAATTCCCAGTACAGTCATAACTCTTCCCCCAGCTTGCATGATCATTTTTACAGCCCTGCGCTGCCATGGCAAAGGCGGCCTGCCTGCATTCCGAACTCTGCAGAAGGTGAATACAACCTAGGGCTCTTGTTTGTCTTGGGTTTCCTTTGATGTTCCCACTTCAAGAAATATACAAAACTCGAATATTTTACATTATAAAGTCTGGCTTCTGGGAAATTGCAGAGCAGTGAAATGTACACCGTTCCTCTCCTCTCTCTGACAACTAATTCAAATGAAACAGGTGGTGAGGAGCAGAGTATTGTACTTGCGGAAGATGAGAGGAATTTTGATGGCATCTGGAAGAATGTGATCTGATGCGAATGCTGATTCTTTCTCATGCTCCATGATTGCCTGTTGGTGGAGCGGAGCAGGGCTCTTAATGCTGTCAAGAACAATTTTCTCCTTGAGTGATCTTCTCCAAAAGGGTTCCCACTGATGAGTTATTTTTCATTATTATTACGATTTAAGTACCACACTTAAGTCAGGCTTCCACATTCTGAGATGTAACCTTTAGCTGTCATTGTAAAAAGATAAACAGACGTAAAAGTATTATACACCTGGTTAAATGAAAGGAAGCCAGGAATGAAAAATATTTATGCAAAGATAGTAATGTGAATATTTATGCATGTGCTGTATAAACCACTCATTCTAGAATAGAATGCACTAAAAACTTCTGTATTCATTTTATGATCATATTTCTATGACTACATAGAATTATTTCTATTAACCATTTGAAAGTATGTTGATTAGTTTTAACATTGGACTAGTGGTTCTCAGGAATTTTTCTCTAACATCCCCTGGGCTAGGTCAGTATCCTATCAGTAGCACGGTTCCCAAAACCAATGTGGCTTTCATTCAAGGAGGATAGCAAAATCTCTGAAAGGGTGATGATTTGAACCCCCATCCAGGTGAATCTGACATGGTGACCCTCCCTAAAGGACTGCCTCCAACTCATACCCACTATAGTCAGGAATCATTGGTTTGGAATGTTCATGTGCTAACAAAAGTCCAGCATCCTTCAAATGTAAAGACTTGGATCCATGTTGCAGCTTACCTCTACTTAACCTCTAAGACACACTTAACCTTGAACTCTGTATTTCCTCCTCTGAACTGTCTCTGCCCTGGGTATTTTAATGGATTGAATAAAACAAGGCACATGAATATGCTTGCAGTTAATTGGAGATGTGTTTTGGGTGAGACAAATCCTTCAACCAAAATATCTACTTGTCTGAAAAGTTTCATTAGAGTTTGCCAGTTCAGGATATTTATTAACAGTGTTCAATGTGACATGCAAATGCTTTAGGTTCCATTAATACTGAAAGTAAATTTTTATTTTTAATATTATTTTAAAATGCCCCAAAGAAGTGGAACAGATAAACGTTCAATTTTAATGTTGGAAAAGAAGGAGTAAGTCCAAATGATAGGGGTATGTTGTAGGAAAAATCTCCATGGGCTGACTTCAGTAATTTATAGCCTATTTTGCTTTCCACAGCACACCCAAAAGGTTCAGCTGAATTAAGGACTTTAAGACCTGGCTCTTACAAAGACAATAAATAATACTATTTATGGGTTGTGGGTACAAATGAAAGAAGCAGAATTGGCACAATGACCCAGCCTCAGTGTCTCCTATTCCTGATCCCGAGGTGGACAACTGTTAAGTCTTTATAACATGGATGACACCAGGAGGGAGACAATTCTCCATGACTATTTTCATGTTTCCGCATGGTTCAGGTTTTCTGAGCAAAGGTCTCAGAAGCTAGAGATAGTGTGTCCCTGAAGTCAGAGAGATTTAGGGACTGAGCTCAGAGCCATTTGCTGACATTCAGGGTAGAGAAGCTAGAGACCTCCCCCGACCCTAAGTGGGTAAGGTCTGCTTCACGAGTCATCTTTCTTTTTTGGAGGGGAGGATGGGCAGTTGTGCCAGCAGGCTGTATACGCTTTAGGTCTCCTAATTTGGGGGTTCTTCCTAGAGGGTGGAACCCTGTTGCATGTGGACATAACATCTGGCCTCCATTCCATCGCCCCATAGGGATTAAGGCTTGGGGAGCTGGCGCTAAGATGCTGTTCTGGCTGTTTTGCCTTGAGTAATAAATTGTCTGTTCTCTAATCCAGAAAGCCTCGTGCCTCCAGTCAGATCAAGTGGGATAAGGTCTCAGACTCTCCAGAGTTTCTGACTTAACAGGATGTACTGGGTGGAGTTGTTATGGGTATTAACTTAGATGATACAAGCATGGAGGGGCTAAAAATCCTTTTCTTTTACCTGCTTTTCTTTTACCTGGTACAGCCTGAATCTTTGTGTCTCCTCTCCCAAATTCATGTGTTAAAATCCTAACGCCCAATGTGATGGTATTAGGGAGTGGGGCCTTTGGAAGGTGATCAGGTCATGACGGTAGAGCCCTGATGAATGGGATTAATATTCTTATAAAAGACCCCAGAGAGCTCCCTCATTCCTTCCACTATGTGAGGACACAGTGAAAAGACCACTGTCTGCAACCTAGAAGAGGCCTCTATAAACCTGACCATTCTGATATTCTGATCTCAGACTTCCAGCCTCCAAAACTGTGAGATATAAATTTCTGTTCTTCAGTCTGTGGTATATTGTTACAGCGGCTTTCAGTGATAAACCAATAATAGCTGATAATTACTAGGTTTTCTTATGGGGCAGACACCATGGTAAGCATTTTCCATGCCGTTTCTCATTTAATTCTCAAAAGAACATTATGAGGCAAATAAAACACTCTGCAGATATTTTTTAGATGAGCACACTAAGGCTCAGGGAGTTGAATTCACTTGTTCAGAGTCACCAGGCTTGTCAGTGGCAAAACAAGAGTTCAACTCAGGCCTCAGTTACTCCCCTGCTGCCCACGAGGCAATTTCTGATTTTCCTGTATGTTTGTGGGACGTGACCTTATAAGATTACAAAAGAACTAGCCTAGCCATTTGATGCCACATTACTGAGTAATTTATTTTCTCTTATGTACATGGGGGTTTCCTTACCTCAAGTCTAATCTGTGAAGTTAATGGGGGTGTAAGTCCCTCTGAATCACTGCCTGCAGGCCCCGCTACTGCAGTCGGACATTAACAAGGGAATGGCAAATTCCAAGTAGAGGGTCTGTTAAAAATTCTCCAGGGCCTTCCAAAGCTCCCAACACTCATGACCAAGTATGTGGCCTTGGAAAATTGACTTGCTCCAATGAAGTCTTGCAATAAGCCTTCTGCATTTGAGGGTTAGGAAAACCTGGTTTAAATGGCCTGGGTGAGAGCAGAGAAGGAGAGTGAGAGGGAGAAGAGAGAGATAATGAAAGCAAAAAAGAAATAGAAGAACAGAAAAGGGGAGAACATGAAAGAGAAAAAAAAAAAAGAAAGAAGAGAGGGAGCGGGCTGACAGGAGAGTGAACCAACAGCACTGATTAAGGGTTTGAGGCAATGGACCAGGGGACAGGAGATTAGGGAATGTAGAATGCATAGAGAATGCTCTTTCTGGGCCAGTCTTAGATCAAATGTGCCACACGCCTGGAATCCATACATTTTCTTTTAGTGCCAGGAAATGTTTCCGAAAAGCCTGGGAAATTTTCTTTTAGGATCACCTTTACTCCAAAGAAATCATCAAGGTGTAAAGCACCAGGTAGGATTTCATCTAGATCCCTAATTTTTTTTCTAATCAACAACTTTATTTATTATTATTATTATTTTGACTACACAGCTATTCATTTGCCATGTATTTATTCAATACAGCTGAAATTCAATATTATTTTCTATTAGCTTCAGGTGTACAACATAGTGGTTAGATAACCAAATACTTTACAAAGTGTTCCCTGTGGTATTTCCAGTACCCACCTGGCACTACACATATTTATGACAATATTATTGACTGTATTCCCTGTGCTCTACTTTACATCCCTGTGACTATTTTGTAACCACCAATCTGTGCTTCTCAATCCCTTCACCTTTTTCACCCAGTCCCCCAACCCTCTCCCCTCTGGCAGCTGTTAATCTGTTCTCTGTATCTATAGGTATGTTTCAGTTTTGTTTGTTAGTTCCACTTGTTCATTAGATTCCACATGTAAGTAAGATCACATGGTATTTGTCTTTCTCTGACTGACTTATTTCGTGTAGCATAATGCCCTCTAGGTCCATCTATGCTGTCGCAAATGGTAAGATTTCGTTTTTTTAAACAGAGTACATTCCATTGTATATATGGACCACAGCTCTTTTATCCACTTGTCCAGGTCTCTAATTTGCTAGAAGATTATTCTTTAATCACATCGCACCCACCGTGAAGAGAAAATGGGAAGGAGAGAAACCACCCCAAGGAAAGGTAAGTGGGTGGAAATTCTTGAAAAATTGCCCAGCAGGGCAAAACACTGCGGATGGCCTTGGAAGTCACAGGGAACTGATGTGTAATAATACTTGAGATTCAAAAAACTACTATGATGAGAAAGAAAGTAGTACATTTTTTTTTTGTATTTCCATATTGCCTTGGGGACCAGGGGCAGTAGATCGCTGTGACCCCAGTTATCTCTGCATTTGTTATAAATTGTGACTTAATCTGCTTTAGTAAATATTTTATCTGAATTTGCAAGCAAGAGATTTGGCAGATGATAATAGGCACCTAAAACTTCAGGTCATATTTACATGGAATCTTTGTTTCAGGACACTTTTATCTGCTTACAGTGAGGTAAAAATAACAATGGAGTAGTGCTGTAGTGGTATTTGCTAGACATTTGTCCAATATATCATCACAGCTTTCAAATTGTCAAGGTGAAAATGGGTAAGAAGCTTCCTACCCTTGTCCAAAAAGAGAAGTGCAAGGCATGGCAATTTATGTTTATAGGGCTGTCAGTGAGAGGTGCTGAGTCATATCATATTTCTGCAGTGCACGAGTTTCCTACTGCCGCTGTCACAAAATAGCAAAACTTCGAGGCTTAATACAACACAGATTTATATCTTACAGTTTTGGAGATCAGAAGTCTACAACAGGTCCACAGGACTGCGTTCCTTCTGGAGGCTCTAGGGGAGAATCTGATTCTTTACCTCTTCCAGCTTCTAGAGGCTGCTCATATTCCTTGGCTCATGGCCCCTTCCTCCATCTTCAAAACCAGTGATGTAGCATCTTCTCCCCTCTCTGAACTCTCCTTCCATCCTTGTACATTCTCTCCCTCTCTCTCCTCATCTCTCCCCTCAGGATCCCTGGGACTATATTGGGTCCACTTGAGTAGTCCAGGGTGATCTCTCCATGTCAAAATCCTTAACTTCATTGCATTAGTGAAGTCCTTTTGCCAGATAAGGTAAGATAGTCAGAGGTTTAAGGAATTATGACATGGACATCCTTGGGGTAATTAATTATTCAGCGTACCACATACAGTCTTTACATAAGAGCAGCATGTTAAAATATGAGGTATATGAACATATCTACCAATTAAAACTGTATATTTGTATTGAAGTTCAAAATATTTGATGCAAAATATATTATCTTCTTTAGCACTTATTATAGCTGTTTTAATATCATTTAGGCGTTGGTTCTGCAGCTGAAAGACAAATGGTATGTAGTCCAGGAAACAAAGTTGTTATATACCATGTTTTCCTAGTTTCTTGACCTGCAATTTATTAGCTAAGAAATCCTCCTCAGTCCACATGCCTGGATGGAACAGTGGTGGCAGGGTCCTTGGTTTTCGATATTTACCTGCAGATAGGTACGTGTTGCCATACAGATACTCAAGTATTGACATGTAGAACTAGACTTGGTTCTAGATAGTGACATGAAGAACTTTTGATAACAGCCAGAAAAATACAGCACCTTTCTATAACTGATCATCCATTCTACCTGGAACTGGACTAGGTGTTTTCCTCACATATCTCATTTATTACTTACCAGACCAGAGCTTTCTGAAACCAGTATAACTACATTGATTTTACCTGTGGGGCAACTGAGGATCGGAAAGAATTAGTAACTTGCATGGGGCCAAAAAAAAAGCTAGTTAGTTGCAATCTTGAGAGAGGCACCTACTGTTCTTTCTATGGGACAACCGAGGAACCCCCCCATTCCCAGCAGATACACAAATTCCTGTGTGCTTTCACTTGGTTGACACTTTTGTAGATGTTTGGGAAATCTGAGTTTCCTCATTTTTGTAGAGGCATATGCAAGATCAGATTGGAATAAGAGTTTACCAGTTGAATTTTGAAAATATGAAGCACCTGAACATTAGATACTTGAAGTATATTTCATCTTCATTAATCCCCTCTTTCTTTTCCTTTAATTTTTGAGTTGGCTCAGTTCTTGTCACTGAAATGGCTTAATGGTAATTACTGTTGTGTAAATTTGCTATTAAACTTATTTCCTCGGTTATTCCTCACAGAGGATGGTAACCTCTCCTCACTGCCTTTCCCTTTTCAACCTACTGACAACAGCTCTGTCTCTGAACATCATGCCACTGGCCCACATTAAACATATTGATCTGAAAGAAATCACTTGAGGGTCACACCAGTTGAGTGATAGTCAAATGTGGTGAGTGAGGGTGTGCTGGTTAGCATCAGGGGCTGGGTTTGTGGTCTTACGTGTTATTTAACTCACATCTCAGGGATCATCAAAAACAATGATGAGAATAAAATAACCTCAAAAGAAAAGGGCAGAAAAAAAGGAGTAGAGTCCTGTTGGCTAAGTGGCTTTCAAAGCCCTAGGAAAATTAATTGATAATCCACAGGGGAGTGCTCCATGGAGAGCCATTCTGAAAGAAATTGTCAGGTGTCTGTTTAGACAGGCTGCCTGGGGAGGAGGAGAAGAAGCTCGAAGAAGGAAGGAGGAGAGATGAAATAGGGGTGCTCTTTCAAAGGAAAATGCTCTTCGGTTTCGTATCAGCATTCCAAGGTTATCATAAACAGGCTTGTGTGTTTGTCCATCAGTGTCCTTCTGCCTGGAGGTTCCTTCAAGTGCACTTTTGTTTGACCCTCTGCATATTTGCCCATTATCTCTAATTTCATTTAAAACAAAAACAAATGTGGGCTAAGAGAGTCCACGCATCATCTCCTTTCCACTTCCAGACACCAGCTCACAGTCCAGTTTGTAAGAACTGAGGCCCTGTGATCTGAGTCCTACTGGCCTTTCTCTGAAGATCAGGCAAGTCTTACAATGAATATTCAAATACTAATTTATATTCTCATTCCTCTTGTACAAAAGCACACAAAAAAATATGTCCTCCTAGGCCCTTTCCTGACATTGTAGAGTAGTGAAAAGAGCACTAAACTTGGAGTTGAAAGATGTGGGTCCAACAGTTGACATTCTACTTACTAGTCATAGGGCCTCTCTGAAACTCAGTGTTCTCATCATCAAAATGGGGAAAATAATATCTACCAGGAAGCATTCTTATGAAAACCAAATGCAGTTGTGAAGTCTCTTGATAAAGTATTTAGCACAATACAGATATAAGTGTTCATTGTTACATCAGGAAAAAATTAGGCAGTTTCGTGGGCCTACAACATTAAAAGTAATTAGTGTGAAGAGAGTCCGTAACATGGCAAAGGACCACAAGTACATGGGGAACAATAAACCATAGAAATATTTTTGAGCCATAAAGAATCTTGGAGATATCCCCTAAGTTCCAGATAAGAAGATTGAATCAATAATTTGACCAGGTCTAACAGTTCATAGGTGATATTGTTGGTTATAGAAGCCAGCTCTTCTGATTCCCAGTTGAATCTTTCTCTGTGATACAACAGAGTTCCAAAGGGTTAACGAAGAGTGCCTTAAACTACCCTCTTACTATGTCTATAGATGGTCTTATAAGTGAACCCCTAAATAAATAATCATTCAGTTTTAGGTAAAGCTTTGGGAAAGACAAGAATTAAGAGTTTATACATTCAGAATGCATTCCTAAGAAATGGAAATCAATATATTAGTTCATTAAGCAAATTTTATTTGAACTCCAGCTTCAATTGTAGACCTATGTTGAAGCTGTCTAAGGTGTGCCCTACATTATAAGAGACACAGTTCTTAAAGAACTCACAGTCTAAGGGGGTTGCAGGGTTGTGAGTGATGAGACATGCACAATGCCAATTAGAAAAGCAGCATGGCGGAGATGGCAGTATTGAGGCCCTGGGGGATGGGCATGGCTTTCACCATTAGAGCTGACTTAAGAGTGGTCTATCACATGCAGATGGCAGTGTCGCCTGGCTGGGGAAAGCTCCTTTGTCCATGTCCTTTTATTCTGGTTCCTCTGAGAATCTTTTCCTCTCTTCTATATGGTCCCAGTATGGGCTCTTTGTCATTCATAGGGGAGGAAACATAAACCAAGCTTGATCAGTTATGGTATATCACCCTAGGTATGGTAGTTGGTTAAAAAATGTGCATGTGGACCAGACCAGGCCAATCAGTTATTTTCAGCCCGAGGTCTTAGGAAAGATCAATGTTTGCTCTTGAGTTTGCCAGAACAGGAGAATGTAAATCTTGACTGATATGTAGAAGGTGACAAAGATTCTCTCTTTGACCAAACTTTACGTGTGAGCCCTCTTCTTGACTAGGCTTCAGCGTTGGCCTTCTGTGTCCATCCTGTCCTTGTCAGTCTTGATATCTGATCACCTTTGATATCTGACCAAGTTCCTCGATCCTCACTTTTAATGTCCAAGTGTTTGGCCTGCTTTTACCAAGAATCCCCTCTATCCTTTTGATGTGAGACTGTGAGTGAAACATTGTTCAGATGGTAGCAGAGCTCGGTAGCCTCTGATGAGACCATGTATTTCATTCTAGAAGGGCCAAACCACAGCATTTATGCTTGGTGCCTTACATGGATCACCCACACAACAAATGAACAACTAGAATCCAGTAGATTGTGGGTTCAGATATCGCACTTTCACTAAGAGCAAGAAGCAGGACAGGGAAAAAGTGAATAGCAATAATATACATGAGAAAGACTTAATTATGATTGCAATCTCAAGATTAATTTCAAGTATACAGTATCACAAAACCTGGCAATATTAATTCATCTGTGGCATTGAATGGGCTGTTATTTATAATGGTTTCTATTGAGAACAACAAAGCAATACAATTCAAAACAACCCTCACTCATAGCAGGCTTTTGCAAACATGAATATTTTCCAATAATAATGTAGTGTTAAAGTCTCCAATCATGGAAATGTAATATTCAAAACTGTTTACATCTCTCTTTTCCTCCACTTCCCTTCTACCCAATTCCATCCTTTGCAAAATGAAAAACTATAAAAGCATGCTTCAAGCATGTTTTCAGTGTGTTCAATTCTAGGAATAAACCCAGAGCCCATTAATCACTCTAATATACAGTTCCAACATGAAACAAGAACCAAATGCCCCCTTTAAAATAGATTATTTTTAGAACAGCTTTAGATTTGGAGCAAAATTGAGTGGTGAGTACAGAGATTTCCCATACACTGCCTTCCCCCAAAATGTGCACAGCCTTCCCTGCTATCCATATCTTCCACTAGAGTGGTTACAATTGACGAATCTATATTTACACATTATTACCACCCAAAGTCCATAGTTTATGTTAGGGTTCACTCTTGATGTTGTATATTCTGTGGTTTTGACAAATGTATAATGACATGTATTCACCTTTATAATATCATACAGACGAGTTTCACTGCCCTAAAAATGCTCCGTGCTTCACCTATTCATCCCTTTCTCCCTTGGCAACTGTTGATATTTTTACTGTCTCCACAGTTTGGTCTTTTCCAGAATGTCTTTACTTGGAGAAAATTCCCTTTTAAAGTAGCTCAGGGTCATCAATAATAAATGCAATTGTTTTATGAGTACCTATAAAACCAAAAATCAGTTACATTTCTCTGCTTGCTAAGGTTACAATCATGTTGGACCGGCGAACCACTTTGGTGGGGCAGTTAAGTCTTGAACCCTCACTTCTGTTTCCAAAATTGAGACAACAATTTCTTTAGAAATAAATGTCTAGCTCAGAAATGTAATATTTTTAATAAGAGAAAAATCAACAAATGTTATTAATTAAGAAGTTGAAGGAGAATATCATATAATCATGTCAATAGATGCATAAAAGGCTTTTAGACAAAATTCAATATTTATTATAAAAAATCCTGGTAAAGAAGAAATAGAAAAACCTTCCCTAATGTTTAATAAAGAATATTTACAAAGAAATTATGGCAAATTTTACACATAATGATAGTATATTAAATGTGTTCCCTTTAAAGTCACATGTAAAAAAGAATTTCTTGCTGTCAGTAGTTTTTTCATCATTATGTTGGAGATATTAGTAAGCAAAATTATTATAATAATTTAAAAAAAAGAACTCTCACTATTCACAGATAATATGATTATCTACGTAGAAAACCCCAGATCATTTGCAGATAAGTGTTTGAAATTGCTGAATATAAAATAAGCACACACAATTAACTATATTCCACTTCACCAGTAACAAATAGAAAACAAAAGAAGAAAAGAGAAAATCACAACAGCATCAAAATTTTAAAGTATTTGGGAATAATTTCCACAGAACTTTATGGAAATAATGACAAAGACTTACTGAATGCCATTAAAGAAAATTAATAAAATGGAAAGTCACAGCATATTCACAGAAATCAACACGTATTAGTTATCTCTTGCTGCATAACAAATTACCTCACACTTAAGGGCTCAAAACAACAACTGGTTATTATCTCACAGTTTTTGTAGGTCAGGAATTCAGGAGCAGCTTACTGTATGGTCTGGCTCAGGGTCTTTTGTGAGGTAGCAATCAAGATATTAGCTGCAAATGTGATCCGAGGGCTTCACTGGAGCTAGAGGATCCACTTCAAGCTCACTTATATGGCAGGAGGCATCAGTTCCTCACCACGTGAGCCTTTCCATACGGCTACCTGGAAGCTGGCTAACCATGCCCCCTCTGCACCAGTGAGGGGTCCAAAGAGAGAGTCTCTGAAGTCATACTGTCACTTCTGACACTCCCACTTTCTGCTGTTTATTGGAAACAAGTAACCAAGTCAAGCCCACATTCAAGGGGAGGAGAAATAGCCTCTATCTTTTGAAAGGAATATCAAGGAGTTTTTGGACATATTTTAAACTGCCACAAAACTCAATACTATAAAGCTGTCAGTTATCTGCCAATTGATGAATAGATTCAATGCATTCTTTTCTCTTAATTATAAGTTTGTTCTATTATTTTCTCAATTAGATTTATAAGAATTTTTAAATTCTTAAATATTTAGCAAAATTAAAAAAGATATTTAGCAAAGCTAAATAACATTGCAAATATATGTGATAAGACTATAAGAAAGAAATGATAAACAAGATTCAGTATAAGATTTGCCTCTACAGCAATGGTTCTCAACCAGGGGTGATTTTGGCTCCCCTGGGAAAGTTGGCACCATCTGGAGACATTATTGGTTTTCTCGTCTGGGAGGGGCTGAAGGCATTCTAATGGGTAGAAACCAGGGATGTTAATGAACATTCTGCAATGCACAGGTCAGCCTCCCACAGCAAACAAGGACCCAGCCCCAAATAGCAGAGATGCTGAGGTTGAGAAGCTTCCAGAAAGGGAGTGGGTTTGGGGTGGGGCACGAAGGGAACAAAATAACAATAATGTTCATTTTCTTGAATTAATTCATTAATGCAAGCACAAGAATATATTTCATAATGACTTAAAAAACATACAGTATACATATTCTTTTGTGTTTACTCAGTTCTTAGCAAACACAATGAAAAAGTCAAGTTGATGAATCAACAGAACTTCGGACTCCTTGGACAGGGAAAGCTGAGGTTGAATACCTGTTTTGAACAATTAGGTAAATGCTGGTATCATTTAATGCTACATTTTTTCTTTTTCCTAAGATAAAAGCCTGTCCAGAACATCTCCTTATACTCTTAGCATTTTATTGAGATGGAAAACAGCTCTTCAACATTAATAATATTTCGAAGATGATCTTAAATTCAGACTGCATTTGCAAACTCTGACAAATGTCTTAAGTTGGCGATTTGTAAGTCAGTGTTTTTTTCTTTCCAAATCCTGCTGGCCGTAAGTCATTGTTCCACCTCCTCTCTGGGAGGATCAAGGGAGTAAATCCAGCAGGGAGGCAGAGACCTTTTAGCACTGGAAACATCAAGTGAGCAGAGGCCCCTAAGATGTCACAGCTCAGGCGCCCCATTAGCTGTCTTCAGTGCCCTCCCAGAGCTCGCTGGCAGCATGAGTCAGCGTCAACCGGAGGACACCCCGCAGGTGAAAGCAATTCACCGTGAGCCCAAAGCTCAGACCAATCGGATTCTCCAGGGGGCGGGCCTAGGGCATCTCTCGCCTCACTCTGAACTCCCACATAAGTTCGTGGTTACCCTCGGCTTTAAATGAATGAAAATCAAGTCTTTCATGATTAAAAACAAATGCTATATTTGGTGCCACGGTTGCACAGAGCTGAAGGTCTGCTGTGTGTATCTTATACCGGAATGAACTGGAGGAGACAGAGTAAGAGATGGAATTTAAGGAAACGTGATCTTTTTTACTTTTAGATTATGCTCTGATTTTTCCCCTTAACCATGTAGTTGAATTTTCACACATGATAACAATATTTTCCTTGCAGCAGATGGGGCCTTTTATGAAAGGGGTTTTGCACCTTATTTTGTCTTTCATATGTCTAAAAATTATACATAAAAACCCCAAATGTGAGCAATTCGCCTAAACTCTGCCAACCCTTTGTGTTTTTAAACAGTCAGCCAGGAGGTAGTGGGGCTATTCAAGTCTTAAAAGTGTGTAATGACCCCCATTACGGAAATTTGAAATGCTGTCCAATCTTAGAGAGCCCATTTTTTTTCAAACTGCCCAATGCTAGCTTTGGGCACAGAAGAATGACACGTTGAGTCCAAAGGTCGAGCCCAAAACAGCTCAACAAACGATGGAGCTTTCCCAGCGTTAGTCCCACTTTAAACTCCTGTCATTTTAAGCGTATTTTAAAATGGGACCTTTAACTGAGTAAATTGTTCTGGTAAAGGCAGCAGCCATGGCCTTCATCTCCTGTGATTCTTCTCCAGGATTTCAGCAGCGTTTTGGAAAGCTAATTATATGAAAGATTAAAAATGTTGAGCATCTTTTCATATGTCTGTCAGCCATCTGTATGCCTTCTCTGGAGAAGTGTCTATTCAGGTCCTCTGCTCATTTTTAATTGGATTGTTTGTTTGTTTCTTTTTTTGATGTTGAGCTGTATGAATTATTTATATATTTTGGATATTAACCCCTTACTGGTTATATCATTTGCAAATATCTTCTCCCATTTATTGGGTTGCCTTTTTCTTTTGTTGATGGTTTCCTTCAATGAGCGAAAGCTTTTTAGTTTGATACAGGGTCATTTGTTTGTTTTGCTTTATTGTCCTTGCCTGAGGAGACATACCCAGAACAATATTGCTAAGAGTGATGTCAAAGAGTTTACTGCCTATGTTTTCTTCTAGGAGTTTTACAGTTTTAGGTCTTACATTGAAGTCATTAATGCATTTTGAGTTTCTTGTGTATAGTGTGAGAAAATGATCCAGCTTTATTTTTTTGTATGCATTTGTCCAGTTTTCCTAACACCATTTATTGAAGAGATTGTCTTTTCCCCATCATAAATTCCTGCCTCTTTTGTCATAGACTAATTGGCCACATAAGCATGGGTTAATTATTGGGGTTTTTATTCTGTTCCATTGATCTATATGTCTGTTTTTGTGCCAGCACCATGCTGTTTTGATTATTATAGCTTTGTAGTAGAGTTTGATAACAGGGAGTGTGACACTTCCAGCTTTCTTGTTTCTCAAGATTGCCTTGGTATGCTCTAGCTTTAGGCTGTCAATAGCCCTGCTCCCCAGAGGAGGCTCTCTTGAAAGGAGATCTGAAGCAATGTATCTCCATAGCCACCACTGTAGTCCAGTGTTTCCTCTTCTGCAAGTTACCTGGCCACAACCTTTGCCTACTTTTCTACTGCATCTTTGTCTTTGTTACAGATCAGCAGAAACACTTCATTTATTTGGTACTACAACTTGGGGAGCTGACGTGCACAAAACATGGTGCAGAAATCCCAGGGGATGTGGGTAGATCACTGAGAACATTGTCCTGATTCAAATCTCCTCAAATTTCAGTATTTCAGTTGGCCTTCTGTCTCCTTCCTGAACCCTGATCTATACCTGCCCAGTAATTAATTGCCCAACTTTACATATCACTCTAAAACCATATTTAAATTTCCCCCATGTGTGAGTTCTAATTTATTCTTTAGACCAAGATTTTGCAATGTCAGAACTATTGGCACTTGGGGCCAGTTAATTCTTTTGGGAGCTGTTCTATGCATTTGCAATATTGTGATTTATGAGAAATACATATTTGGTCATTTAGATGGCTAAAATATATTTCTCATATATATTTGGTCTTCACCCACAGTTCCTGGCTCACAGCTCTCCAAAGCCTTAGAATTTCCTGGGCAATAAGCATCACTAGGCAAAGGGCATGCAGGCGACATGAAGAGGAGGCCACGTTTGCATTTGGTAACCACCTGGCCCAGGTGTCTCCACATCCAGGTGCTCAGAGCCCTCGTTCTTCTGTGTCCAGTTCCCCTGAGAGACACAGTCTGACTTTCCTCTCTCCTGTGTTTCACATATTTTGCTTCCTCTTTTTGCACATCTTCAGTAGTCACCTGTAAAAAAGATGGTTGGTCAGAGAACTTCATTTACATATTTTCAAGTCTCCCAGCCAGGGCCTCCCCTGCCTCCACCCAGGCCATGGGGTTTGCCGAATTTTTCACTTTCAAACATGCTGCCGTGGATTACAAACAGCTAATAGCACCTTTTACTAGAAAATAGAGAATCTGTTTGTTTTCGTAGATGATGTTAAAAAATATTTTAGAATTTTCGACAAAGAGAAACTAAGTTGTGAAAATATTAGTTTCCAAAGTGTTCCACTTAACATCGAATTATATGTTGGTGCATCCTTTATTCATTCCTACAAAAATCCTTGGAAAAAATTTATTTTAAAAATTGTTGGAAAAACTTTGATAGAAGGCAAGGATTCCATCTAGCACTGGGGTTCAGACATGAGTACCATGCTGTCTCTGTCTTTTAGTGCTTTATTATCTATTAGGAAGTCAGAAATATGAATGTCCTTTAGCACAATAGAGAGCTCAAGATATATCTGTTAAATATGATCTTCAAAATCAGGCTTGAATGGACAAAAAATGCCAAATATAAAGAAACTCCCAAAATAATAATCTAAGGCTTGGAAAATGAGGCCCAAGGACACATCAAAGAGCCAAGAAGACAGAAGGCACTGAAAATTTTAGACACTTGATAATTGGACCTAATGATTTTTCTAGCTCTCTCTGAAAGTCACATCCCTAAGGTGAAGGTGGAATGATCTGAATTCTGGTCCTGATCATCTTCACTGATCAAAAGAAAAGCCCATTTTTCATTTGGAATAAATCAATAGTCTCAAGTGTGAATTTATGAGAATACCACAGCCTCTAAAGCAGCCACTGGGTTCACAATGCCTCAGTCAATTAATGTGCTTGTGACAATAATAGGAGTTCATTTCCACACCACCTATCGGCCCGACTTGGCAGTGATCCCAACCCTAAATTAATTATCCCACTCATAAAACTGAGCACCCATGTGTCCTCCTTGCTTTTTAGGTTGTATCTCCGCAGCTTTTCATCACTTGATGAAATTACCCCAGTAGTCACGGCCAGTGTGTGGAAAGTCACAGTTTTTGCAGTTCTTATTTCCAGAACCTTGTCAACCCCACAACCTTAATCGGGCCCAACATTCGTGTGCTCTTTAGCACATACTTTTGGATATGCTCAAAAAACAGGCAGGGAAGTGTATTTAAAGACTCAAATTCCCAACTTTGCAAGCAAACAGAAACCATTTCCTTACTAGAAAAGTTAAAAAAAAAAATCCCTTTTTTTTTCGTTTTTTTTTTTTCCCTTGGAGGCTGCACCTTCATAAATGTTTAGCCAGATGCTCTTTAAATTAATAGCACACTGAGAAAAGTCTCTTCTGTGGAAGAAAATTTCAGCACCGTCAAATGTGAGTTAGCATTCCCTTTTGTTCTGAAGTATGCATATGAGTTGATTTTGAAGGTGCAGGGTAGGGTGAGAGGGGTTGTGTTTTCCCTTGGTGTGCATCGGGGCCAGCATCCCAGAGGGGCCTTCCTTCTGCAGAGCTGGACATCACCCCGATCTTGCATCCCCTATGCTGGGGCCGCAAGTCAATTCTGGATGGATGTGTTTTACTTCACATCTAACCTCCCTTAGTTTAATTTCTAGGCGTCCAGTTGTACTTGTTTCTTCCAGGCAATCCTTGAGGTAAACACCTGGAGTTTTTATTTGAAGAGCTAGAACCTGAGCCCTCTTCATCAGTCTCTGTATTTGGGCTCTGCAGCTGGAAGGCATGCTTGCTCACGTTGCATTTTTACCATACAGGAAATCCTCCTGGGAATTCGGGGTACATGTGGTACCTTTGAAGTACCACAAGCAATTTTCTCTTTCCTACTTTCCTCCGTGTTTTGTTACATTATTTTAATTGATGTAGTTTGTCTGATGTATTATATTAGGAGAGCTTGAAGGATGATGTGTTTAGCACACAATGTCTCTTATGATTAAATTTCTTTGCAGAAACACAACGCCTCAGTGTTGACTCTGCTCACTGCCCCCCCACCCCCGTGCTGGGTTACAATGATGCAAAACAATGCTGTGCGTGTCCTGCAGGAAAATCACTCAGACACCCCATCTCTCATGTTCCTGCCCCAGAGCTGGAAATTCATAACTCAAATTTGTTTCAAGTTTTAAAACTCTAATATTTATGGCACATATTTTCTCCCTTTATGAGTCCTGCATGTCTAGTTAAGCCTTTGATGATAGAAATTTCTGTGTACACTCACATACAAATGTACTTTGTGGGTAGAAACAGACCTTTTATTATTTAATGATGGGAGGGCACCCTACCTCTGATAAAATTGATCTAATTAGCATGTAATTTAAGTCCAAGAAAGGTAAAGACTAATACCAAGTCTGCTAACCTGCATTTTTATACTGGTTTAAATTTCCTTTAATGGTAATTCCTTGAAGCTTAATGACACTGGGCTTTTCCTTTCTCCTTCATATCTCCAACATGCTTGTAATTATGAAATGTCCAGAAACAACTGTAGGAGTCTCTTTGCCTCGTGACTTGCTCCAGAAAAGAAAAATGAGAAAGACCCCCTTCCTTTGCCACTAGTATTTAAGTCCAACCAATTCACAAAGTCCCTGGACTGAATCTTAAGAATAAAAATACACATTTACTTATTTTGATCTGAGAAAGAACATCAAGGAGATGCAGCATCAAATACTATCTTAGAAATAATACATGCAAACGTGAATAAAAATAATCCTGTCTTTTCTGGCTATATTGAGCATTTCTTTTGGAATTTCTAGGAGTTGTTTTTTCTTTCCACAAGTCATACAGTGCCCTTTTTTTCCTTTTCTTATTTCCTTTTATCCCTTTAATATTTAAATTGTGCTTAAATGAACCTAGGAACATTCATTTCTTGATAAAATCGTCAACTAATGAATTCGTGATGATCTCTCTGCTTTGTGGTCAGGCAATCTCTGACCTTTGAAAAGGTGGAACAGTTTTTGCTGTGTTTAGTGAAGCACGAGCAAGAAGCCCAATCAGCCAATTTATATTTGATTTTATCTCAACCATGTCAGAGTTGATTTGGTCAACCCAGGTGAGGGTGAGAGAGAGGCAGAGAATTGCTGGAATTGGAACAAGCAAGGGTTGTTTTCAGGCCAAGTGGTACACAAAATCCATACAGAGTTCTTATATATATTTTCAGTATAGTGAATGAGATTCAGAATTTGGAGCCATAAGTTGACATATTGTTTGAACTATACAACACAAAAAGATCTGGAATTCATGAGAGGCATGGCCATAGGTAGTTTTATGTTTACCGAGCTGCAAAATGGCCACTCCTGTTTCTGGTCTAAGAAGAGATGCACCTGCCTTCACCTTTTAGGGGTTTAATTCTACACATATAAAGGGAATACTAGCCTTATGAGAAAATGTAAAAGTTGTTTGATTTACAGTAGAAACCCTCTGCTGCATTATTTGTGGTAAAACTTGAATCTACTTAGGATTGGGTTAGAGTCTCTTGATGCCTTTTTAAAATTAGGATTTGCTAGAATCAAGTATGTCATTGGCACCCTTCTCTGCAGCCCAGAAATCATCATCTCTTGGTCTCCACTTGTTCTCGCAGCTTCTCACCCCACTGCAGCCCCAGGCTACCCTTCGGTTTAGTTGTCAAGAAGCAGAAGCATTCCATGAACTTCTGTACACATCAACAGGCAGGGCCATTGGTTGAGGTTGAGCGTGTTTGGGAGCTCTCATAAGAGCATAATGAGGAAGGGAACTGCCAGGCTCACTGGTGGGGAGGGAGGATAGAAGGAGGGAGCTGGCACATGGTGTCGTGCATGCCCACCAAGTTTTGTTTTTGCTGGTAGCCTCTTTTCTTCCTTTGCCTTCTGCTCGTACATGGCCCTGACAACCTGGCCAGTGTGCTATGGCAGAGAGGTGACTCTGCAGAGAATCTAAGTTCTTTCGTTTCCAAGGTGTGGGTATGTGAGGTATGGTTCTCCCCAGGGGGCCACAGAGAATCTTTATGAATAATTATACCATCTCCCAGGGACAGTTAAGGGATATGAATACCTTGACTGACTTCAGACCTATGAAGTGAGAATTTCAAGATGGGACCTGGGGAACTAGATTTTTAAAAGTCGTCTAGCAAGCATGATGAGTAAGCAAGGTTGGAAAACAGTGTCTTATATGAGAAAAGTCATGTTAGGCCATTGAAAGGGATCATTATCAGTTTTTGCATTTGTTATCTAAAAATCAGGTTAATGCATGTTCTATTCTTATATAGTCAGATAAGAGAATTGAAGGTTTTAGAGGTTTTTTTTAAGTTTCAAATATCCTTTTCTGTTAAGACAATCTTAATATAGAAGAATAAAATAGTCTCAAAGTTGATGTTTGCTTAATGGAACATTGTGATATGTTCAAAGATAAGAACACTCCCTGGCTATAAAGTATGAAACATCCACAGGTTAATGGATGAGATCAACATGTAAGTAAAAAATTGTAATCCAGTGAGGTTCTGCTGGAAAGGCATAGCCTCGCCCTCTGAGTGTTTGTTTGGGCTCGGTGCTAATATTACAGGGGTGTTTGCATCATCTGTGTAGGTGAAATAAATCATGTCTTTGTAGATATTGGAGTGTAGGGTATTGTGAGTTAATAGTACACAGATAAATTCTATTTGGATACGCTGCAGGTAGACACCCATGTGTGCCACACTAGGACAATGGGAAGAACATTGGATTCAAATTTTAAAAATGTACTTTCTGGGTCAGCCCTAAATACTCGTAACACTTTATTGTGCTATGTCTTATGACAGTATTCTCTCTTACTCTATTAGATATTTATGCACCCTGTACAGGGGGCATTATGGTGGATTCCCAATATCCTTTCTACCTTACTCTATTGGGCAGGAACTATGCAGTTTGCAGCATTGACTCCAGGGTTCAATGTAGACCTCTGATTGGCTTAAACCAATCCTAATCCCCAGGCCTTAGTCACTGGTTTAGATGGATGACTCATGCTTAACCACACAGATCAATTCAGGAGTTGTCCCATCAGAAACTGAAGGGTTTCACTGATAGTTCAGGGAGATGGTTTGTCAAGTGCTGGTATAAATGAACTGTCAATGTGTCTAGGAATATGTTTGCCCACCTACTCTGAACTTGACTATTAGAAAGGAACAGAACCTTCTTTTATGACTTGGTCAGCCTCAGAAACATTGGCCTCCTGCTTGTAACTTCAAAGCAGGCAAAAATGTGCTCTGTTAGCTTTTTCTTGCTAATTGCACATACCTGGAATGAGTTGCCCATGCACACTAAGGTTGGTTCACATTCATTTTTCTTCTCATTCTGCTATAAGACAGTGGGTGTGGGGAGCTCTGATTGGTCCCTCAATCACCTTCACCAGCTTATTTTTGCATGCAAAGCTTTTTTGGGAGGGAGGAAGGTAAGGAGGCAGATTGGAAAGGCCCTCAGACAATATTGACTCAGGCCTCTTAATGTGACAAAGCTTCTAATCACTGTCCAGAAAGATAAAACATCTTTTCCTAAATGACTATAGAGCTAAGTAATTCTAGAGCTTATGCTCATATGACTGTTTTGATTCTTTAGCTACTCCCATTAGGAGATGCCACACACTGAGAGCACCCCAGCAAAGGGCACCATCGTCCCTTATTGAGCTACTAGAGTGACCTCCTAACTCTTGTCTCCGTGTATACCATACTGCCCCCAATCAATTTTTACACAGGAGTCTGAGGGAGCCTGATACATTAACCTAATTCTCTTGAATGTCTTTACCCAGTGCCAGCATCCTGATAGCTGTGGTCAACCTATGTAGCCTATCCTGGCCCAAATCAATGATCAATGTTTCCTTTTTTTTCTTTAGAACTAGATAGGTCCCATGAGTTCAAACACTCAGTGCCATGCTATGCACTTCTGTGTACTATTTTTAATTTGTTCTGTCATTCCATTTGGTGGTGAGGTTAGTCCTCAAATAGTCACTTAGTTCCAACTTATTGATATGGTTATAAATAGCCTCATAAATATATAAATAGTCTGATGAACCCTATTGATTTTTTAAATCCTCACCCAAGGGATCTTTTCATTGCTTTCAGAGAGAGAGAGAAAGGGATGGAGAAAGAGAGAGAGAGAGAGAGAGAGAGATCAACTGATTGGTTGCTTTCTCATACACACCCCAGCCATGGCTCAAACCCGTAACCTGGGTATGTGCCCTGGCCTTGAATTGAACCTGCGGCCCTTCAGTCTACAGAACAATACTCCAACCAAGTGAGCCACACTGGCCAGGGCAAACCTTATTGATTTTTATAGTCAAGAAAATTGGTACCCAATTATCTCATGGAGAGTAAACAACATTAGCTTTATGAAAGCTTATGTCACTTTGGGAACATTCATGTTTCATGTAGTATAGACCAGTGGTTCCTAACTTAAAATGATTTTGTGCCTCCAGAGGATATTTGGAGTCTGGAGACTTTTTTTTAATTGTCATTGCTGTCGAGGAAGTGCTAGTGGCACCTAGTAGATAGAGGCCAAGGATGCCACTAAACATTTTTCAATATACAGGACAACTGCCCACAACAAAGAATTGTCCAGCTCAAACTGTTAGTAGTGCCACGGTTGGTAAACTCAGGCATAAATCATGTGACTTTCACTGGCAGGCTCTAGCATAATATAGAAGAAGTTATTTTTCTTTTCCTGATGTTATCAATGTGAATAAATGGACTCTTTCATGTCAGTCAACTTATTTGGTAGGAAATACAAGTCTCTGTGCTAGTAGGAAGAGAGAAGAGAAATATATAAAGAAGCAGAGTAGAGAGGCATTTTATAATTTGTAGAAAACAAATAATCATTAAATCATGAACCTGACAAATCCCCTTCCTCCAGGGAAATTAGTAAGTTGCTCCAAACGGCTGCTTCTGGACGGATGGTGAGAGAACATGGCCAACAGCCTTGGACTCACGATTTTTAACTTCTCTGGAGCTAAAAGTGGCTGCAAACAAGTGTAGCCTCAAAATCAATGAAAAGCATGTTCAAGCCAAATGCAGCCCAGCTGAAAAATAAGGTCATTTTGTAGGGCAACATGTCTGTGATTTTTTGAAGCTCTTACAAGATTTCAATATCCAATAGCTATAATCTTTATTTGAGATCTTCCTGAAATATAACAACTCATAGCTTCTGTCTGGATTATTCTGTAGGTATTTTTGTGGGTTAGAAGAAGAGAAAAATGTGGCTCAACATAGGCAAGCAAACATAACATGAAAGATTGTTGGACTAGGACAAAGGAGTGGAAATAAAGAAACAGGGATGTTATAGATGGAACTTGCAGAGGAGAGAAGGGGGAGTTTGTTGGAAATCTCCTTGGGGAGACCTTGAGGGGATGTGAGCAGCAGGAGATAAGGACACTGGGGAGGGCAAGTGAAGCTGGCAGCAGGAAGCAGAAGACACAGCAGCCCAGGGAGACATCCATCATCTTGCAGGAAACTGAAGGGTTCCCACTGCCCAGGCAGCTGTGGGCAAGCCATCTTGTTAGTTACTGCAAAATGTAAAAACTCAAGCAACTGAAACCAATGTGGCTTTTTTAGTGCTGGAAAGTGCTTTGAGGAGTTCCTTAAAGAGGTTGTGGAGGAGGAGGAGAAGCCTGGAGGGTTAGGGTTGTCACTGTTGCCACCATGCAAGCTTGCACAGAAGGATGTGAGTCAAGAGAGCTGAGAGCACAGGCAATTTGGTGCGACTGATGAGCATGCCATCACTTTCAGGAATACTCAGCCTTTTGGACCCCCTTTTTGTGAATTGTATTTCTTCCTTTGTGCTATGGTAATTTTTGAGTTAAACATTGGAAGTCCTCATTTTCAAGCAATTTAAAAGTTGCCTTCCTTGTGAAGGCCTCTGGATTTTGCATCTTCATCCTTAGCAGAGATCTTTGGCACGTAATAGGTGCCTAGTAAGTGTTGAATGAAAGAAAGCACATTATTTTCCATTAACACCTCATGGGGACTAATTCAGCACATTAGATCACATCTCAGAACCAAACTGGGGAGCAGTACAACTGGGAAGTGTTGCAGAGGGATCCTTTCAGTGAAGCCAGGACGTAAAACATACCAGATGGGAGTCAAGTCCTTAAGATGAAGAGATAAATCAGAGTTGCCCGTACCCTCTAGAATTTAGCAGTCATCACAGATCTTTGCAGGGAAAAGCTTGGTATTCATGACTTAGCATTCTCATTTTGTTCATTGGTTTCCAGAGAACCGAGACATGTTGGAATTCCTAAGTGTGTTGAGGTGCAAATTTGAGCCAAACTTCAAATAACACTGGGTGTGTGAGGTCTGGAGGCTTCCTTTCTGCCACAGCATCTACAAGTAACTGTTCTCAGATGATGAACTGTTTTGTATCTTCAAACACCCCCTCGCACCATAAATCAGTGCAGATAGGAACAAACTTTAGGGAGGACAATTTGGCATAGGTATCAGAAGCTTTAAAAAGTTCCCTTATCATTTGAAGGAGTGATTTCTCATCTAGGCTTTCAGGGAAAGGAAACAGAGATGTACATATATAAATGTGTATCATCAAAGAGCGTTGACCCTTCAAAAATTGAGAAGGGACAAATCCAAAGGCCCTGGAAACTGACTAAATTGGTTAAATAACTTATGTACCCTCATTAGATGTATCAGTAGTACCAGCTAGTCATATAAACAAACAAACAAACAAACAAACAAACACTTTATCAAGACCATTTAATGATGTGGAGCACTTTCATGATACTTTTAGTGACAACGTAGCTTATAAAATGGTATGCTTCATATTTTTGTGTAAATAATTGAGTGTCACAACATATGCAAAGATAATGATTACTGATACTTTCCTCCAGGTGAGAAGGGAATGTTTAATTTTTATTTCTTGTATTGTTATATACTCTACAGGGGTTTTCACATTAATGTGAGTTAATTAGGTCATTAGAAAAAAATTCTTTCAAAATACAACTTTGCCTCTTCACTGTCGGTTATAAGATTTACAAGTTAGAGTAGTCTCCCCATCCCAGAGGCCATGGGTTAAGGTACAGAATTCTATGTGAACAGCAGTGGCGTAGGTACTATGATGATCACTATTTTACACAAGAGGATGCTGAATTTAGAGAAGTAATTTCCCTATTACACATAAAACTCCCTCAGCTAAGTTGGGACTTCAAGCCAGGTCTACAAAGCTAGGTATACAATACTGAACTCACACCCCACTTCAGATGGCGAGTTTTTAAGTATGAGCTTTCTAGTAACCCATCAATGTGGCATGTGTCTTAATAAATGCAGTGAAAGAACATTAACAATGAAAACAAGCTCCTGAATTTGAAGACAGCTCTTCACAAGTCAGTTAAACCAGCACTGCAGTGAAATATGCAATTCTGCCTGCAGCCCAAAGCTGTTTCCATCAATATGAAAAGTGAGACTTGAAATTTTGGTTGCCTGCTACTCATTATATGGTGGTTTATGCTCTGTAATTGTCTTAGTCTGCTTGGGCTGACATAATGAAATACCATAGACTGGCCAGCTTAAACCACAGAAATGTATTTCCTACAGTTCTGGAGACTGCAGGTCCAAGATCAGGGTGCTGGCAGATTCAGTGTCTGATGAGAGCCCACTCCCTGGTACAAGGGCACTAATCCCATTCATGAGGGCTCCACCCTCATGAGTTAATCACCTCCCAAGGACCCCACCTCCGAATACCATTACTTTCAGGATTAGGATTTCAACACATTGACTTTGGGGGGACAGAAACACAGGCATTCAGTGTACAGCAATAGCCTTGGCCTTTTGATGTGATGTGACTAAATGATTGACCTCACATCACAGTATGTAGCTGAAAAAATGCTATACATTATCTCTGCAGACATTGAAACAAATGCCCCTCCATTAAAAATTTGCTAAAAAGGTTTAGAAAAATAATCACTTTTGATACCCCACCAAAAAAAAAAAATCAAGGTGCAGTGTCTGCTGTCCATTGTTCATGCGTAGAGCTGCTGTTGTTTGTGCAATTTTGGGAAATAATAAAATAGAGCAGCAAAAAGGAAAAGACCACAAAAAGCAGCACTAAAACCTATGGTTTAGAAAGATGTTTTCCTCAAATTCAGGCAAATAAGGTGATTTTTATGTGCAAATCGCTGCCCTTTTGCACTTGAAGATATCTGGAATGGAAAATTAGGTGTGGCTTTGAAAGGAAAGCTTCCTGGCGTGGCAGCTATTAACACTTTATGGTATTGTTGTCTTATCTTCTCCAAGAACCAAAAACAAAGCGTTTATTGTATCCTGCCTCTAAATAATACAAAAACTCTTTCCCCTTCTTCTTCTTCTTCTTCTTCCTCCTCTTCCTCTTCCGCTTCCCCTTCCTCTTCTTCTTCTTCTTTTGTGGTGTGGTTATAAGCAAACTACAACTGCTGACCTTTTCCCCAAAGCTCATATGCACATGAGCTAGTTGGAGTCTAGTTGGGTTCCCCCAGAAACAAACTCTGAGCCAAGGGTTTGAGTGCAAGTAGTTTATTTGGTACGTGGTCCCAGGACGCTGGTGGGAGAGAGGGGAAGTGAGACACAATTGCTGAATACAGGGAGGGTTTGATATCAAGCAGATTATCACTATGGGCAACTGTGACTTAATCTTGCTGGCACTCCAAAAATCTGGGTAAAACACATGCCTCAGAGTTATTCCGCCTAAAGAATGAGGGAGCTGAAGCACTGATATACCAATTCCCATCAGTCATTGGTTAAGACAGCTCCCAGGGGATGTAAATTCTCCAGCTGTCCCAGTTGCTATTGCTGCTCCAACAGCAATGCTATCTCTGGCAGCCAGAGAATGTTCTCAGGCGAAAAACAATGCAGGTACTGGCAGTTGGGAGTTGGCGTATGCACTCAAGTGTTAAGAGTGAGGGGATATGGGTGGGGTGCCGACAGCGTCTGCTGCATATTTATTTGCTAAATTAGTAGTTGGATGCAAAATGTATTTTCTGCTACTCCCTGAAGCTAGGAAGCATACCTAGAAAACTAGGTAAAATGGTCTGACCATGTTTGAGGAATTTGTTATCTAGAAACATTAAGAGGAGGCATATCCAAACACCAGTTTAGAGACAGTGCCTCACATGTATACACAAAGTACAAAATGTCTATTGCAGCATTTTTGGTAAAAGGGAAAAATGGAAATAACTCATAGATCCTTCAACAGAAAGAGCTGAATGCAAAGAAGAAACTGATGAATGACGGATCCAGATGATCATGTATATGATGTTTAAACATGAAAAACAGTATTGTAGATTGTTTATGAATACATACATATGCTGTAAAAACATAAAGCATGCATGGGAATGATAAACACCAAGTTTGGAAGACAGTTGTCTAGTTTCCTCTCGGAAGGAAGGGAAACAGATGGATGAAGGGAGAGGGACACGGGTGCCTCAAACCACATCCACAATTATTTCTTTTTTTAGAACAATTATCTGAAGCAAATACTGCAAAAGTTTAAGATCTGACAAAGTTTTATGGTAGGTGCATGGATGTTCTTTTGAATATTCTCTACTTTTCCATATACCTAAAACATTTCATCCGGAGACAGAAAAAAAGTGAAAACACTTTAAGTTTTTTTGTGGCATTCATATTTTTGCCATTTTTTTGGAAACAGAATTGTATAATCGAGTGGTGGAATGTGGATTTTTCCTATGATGGAATTTCAGTTTAAATGTTGAACTTCCTAGTACAAATGTTGAATTTTACAGTTCTAATTTTGAATTCCAAAGTTGTGCATGCTGTGTGATTGCATTCCCTTCAGAAACCTACTTATCTCGTTCCCTTCCCAAGTTTTTGGATGAAGAAGTGAACTTCCTCCAGAGAAATGTTGAGAACTATTATCTGGTAATACAGCATGTCTACAGAGTCCAGGCTGCTGGTCTAAGCAAGAGAAAGAGAGAGAACTGGTGCTTTTCAAGACTTTTATTTTAGAATTTTGTAGATTTGTGTATGCATTACATTCCTGTCAAACCTCAATCATCTGCAACATTCCAGATTTCTGGGGGTAAAGCAATAAAACAAAGAGCTGGAGGATTTGTTCCGAGTTACCTGAGGAGGTCTGGAGGCCCTGAGTGAAGGAACAATGAGTCAGTACTAGCTCACCCAGTCTTTCTTGGACAACCTGGCTTCCGGGTTGCTCCACCCGCCTCTTTCCTTGGGGTGGGGACAGCCTTAGGCCAAATGGAGAAGAAAGCAGAGTTTGTCTTGAGCACTCCCTCTTCAGCACACCTGCCCAAGGAAGGCCAAACACAAGCTGACAAATCCTTTTCAAATGATGATATATTCACACGGTTTCAAATGCTAAAAATACAAAAGAGGTTACAGTGATAGCTCTTTGTCTTACCTTTCTTCTTCAGTCACCCACGTCCCCAACCTGGAGGCAGGAGATGCTGACAGAATGTTCTATGCACCATTCCAATAATATTTTAGGACTATCCAAACAAGTATGTGAATATGTTTTAAAAAACACAACATAAAATGCGCATGGTTCTACATCTTACACTTTCTACTGAAGATGTATCTTAAATACTGCATCATATGAGTATATTAAAATGTTATTTGTAAAAATAATGCATAATTTTTTTGCATCTTGGTTGCTTTTTCATTTTTTTCAGGGTTTTTAAAATCATTTTTAATTTTTCAATTATAGTTAACATATTATATTATATTAGTTTCAGGTGTACACCCCAGGGTTAAACATATAATTTACTAAGTGATCATCCTGATAAATCTAGTACCCATCTGACAACATCCACAGTTATTAGAACATTAGTGACTGTATTCCCAGTGCTGTACTTTACAACCCTGTGACTATTCTGTAACAACTAATTTATACTTCTTAATCCCTTCACCTTTTCCACCCATTGAGTATAATTTACTGAAATAGTTAATAGACATGTGCTTTAAAATATTTTGATACTACAGGTAATGCTGCAATGAATATGCTTCACATGCACTGTACTTATAAAATAAATTCCCATAGGTAATTTCCGGGTCAGACAGTGCGTATATTTATAACTATGACAGAAATGGCTAGATTGTTCTCCCCGAAAGTGGTACTGGTTTATACTCCCACCAGCAATGTATGGAAATAAGTGCTTATTTCCCCAAATTCTCACCAGTAGCCTATTATCAAATTTATTTTTAATAGTTGTTGAATTAATATATGAGAAGTGGTATCTCAATGTGCATTTAATTTGCATTTCTCCTATTACCTTTTCACTTGTTAAAAGTCATTTTTGACATGGGAAACTTGCTTTCTAGGGTACTAGACATGGTGAAAAATCCCTGTTGCTATAACACATGCAGTTTTTGGATAAATTACAATATATTTTTTAATGCGATGCTGAGCATCCAATACAAAGAAAGAAAATTATAAAGGCAAAATGGTGATAACAATGACATGAAGGAAAGAATAAACGAATGGGACTTCATCAAATTAAAAAACTTCTGCATGGCTAAAGAAAACATCAGCAAAATGAAAAGGGAACGAACTGTACGGGAAAATGTATTTGCCAATGATACATGTGACAAGAGTTTGATCCCCAAATATATAAAGAAATCACACTATATAGACTCCACTCTAGGAAGACAAACAACTGAATTAAGAAATGGGCAAAAGACTTGAACAGACACTTTTCCAAGGAGAACATACACAGGGCCCAGAGACATATGAAAGGATGCTCATTATCACTAGACATCAGAGAGATGCAAATTAAAACCACAATGCGATACCACTTCACACCAGACAGAACGACCATCATAACCAAATCAACAAACAACAAATGCTGACAAGGTTGTGGAGAAAAGATAACTCTAGCATACTGTTGGTGGGAATGCAGACTGATGCAGCCACTGTGGAAAACAGTATGGAATTTCCTCAAAAAACTAAAAATGGAACTGCCTTTTGACCCAGCAGTTCCACTGCTGGGATTATACCCTGAAAATCTGGAAACACCAATTCAAAAGAACCTATACACCCCAATGTTCATAGCAGCAAAATTTACAATAGCCAAGAACTGGATGAAATCTAAGTGCTCAACAGTAAATGAGTGGATCAAAAAACTGTGGTACATTTACACAATGGAATACTATG